>VZUI01096151.1:0-124315 GCA_013401135.1 Cettia cetti | reverse complement strand
GGATGGATG
Source organism: Cettia cetti (assembly GCA_013401135.1). NCBI lineage: Eukaryota > Metazoa > Chordata > Aves > Passeriformes > Sylviidae > Cettia > Cettia cetti. Next base: position 124,306 of record VZUI01096151.1, on the reverse strand, counting down.
GATGGATGGATGGATGGATGGATGGATGGATGGATGGATGGATGGATGGATGGATGGATGGATGGATGCATGGATGCATGGATGGATGGATGCATGGATGCATGGATGGATCTCCTTTCTACAGACAGCAGATCACAGCTCTCCATGTCTTTTGTGCCATTGTCACATAACAGTCTAGTTCACTCTTAAGTGGGCAATACAAGGCAATAAAAAAACTCCCCACGATTATCATAATAACACAGCACTGAGCTAGCTGCAGTACAGATGACATTCAAATCCCATGTTCTTCTTAAGCACAAAACACTGAAACAGATTTTTCATTGCAGTTGTTTTAATGGTGTCGTAACCAACTTCCTTTATTACCCTTAATGGATAATTAAGATGCTTTCCTCCTATTTAAAGGCTTGATATAACTCTCAGCTGTAACAATAGAGAATTGCATTGAACCCTAAGTAATCTGAGATGCATTTAACAGGGGACCCATTTAGTGAGTCACACCAATCTCCAGGTCCTTCATGCTTTTTTTAAAACAAAGTATTTTCTTTTACAATCAATAATCCTACACAGTGGTTTTCAGTGGGAAGGGCTCAAGTTACAGCATCTGCTTTATTAAAAGCTGAAAAGCCTTGTATTTAAAAAATTAAAATTTCAATTGTTAAAAAGCAGTCAATGAAGACTGGCATAGACAAAAATTCAGTAAGTGGCACTACTTTGTATTAACAATTGGCAGAGAGAAGTCTTAGCTGAATACAGAACCTTCCTACAGGTTTTGCAATTGTTGTCTCCAGATGGCAAACCCATGTCAAATCTACTTTTTCTTCATAGACTATGAAACTCAATTTCTCCCAATAAGGGATTCTTACTGAGTTGACTCTCACATGGCAATTTTTTGTATAGATTTAACTGGTACCTCAATAAAACCATCAGTTCTATGCAGCAAATTAGATGGAGATCCATTATGAGAACAACAAACCAAATAAATGGGAGAAGAAAGAAACATTTCTAGCAGCACTACACCACAGCTTCTCCTGCATCTCCACCTCTGAAACAATTCTTTAGCCCAAATGTCAGAAATCACATCTAACCCTTTGCACTGCTGTTGCTTGGAAATTTTCTGCCACCTACCCATCTCCCATTTCATCACAGATTGGATATCACAATCGAATGTCACAAGCACAGATATGAAGCCCTTGCTCCTGGGAGGGAAAGAGAAGAATGCAGCTTTGGCTACTCCCTGATAGCAGCCAGTTGTACCATTAGAAACTGAGAAGGAAGGTCTGGTAGTAGAGGGAAAGCCTATCATCCTCAGAAAGCAAAATAAATTACATAGCAGCCTGCCACAGATCTCTGGGTCCACAGTGCCCAGAGTTTTTGCAGCCTACAAAATTTATCTTTTCTCCAAGAAAAAAAAAATTAGAAGGTGCAATAGCTACCTATCAGCTCAGCTCCTAAGTTCTGGCCTTACCTTGCCTGGATCTAGAAAGTGTGGATTTCTGGGTTTTTACCCTGGTACTCAGTAACAGGCATCGAGGCTATTCCAAGACAAACACACACAGTCTGCTCTGCTGCTCCAGCCCCAGCTGCCACAGTGAACAGCAACAGCAGCTTCTGCTCTCTATGGAAAATGAGGTATTTACAGCTTATTACAAAAATAACTGTACTTTATAAAGACCTGCAAGTGGACTCAGGTTTGAGCAGTTTAGGGTTCACTTTCCAGGTTCCCACTTCCTTTTCCTCAATTTCCTCACAACATGGTCACTCAAGTAATCTTCCTTTCTTGATATAACTAGAGTCCTCAGAGAAGCCCATTACTGTCCTTCCTGAGGGGTAAAAGAACCAATTCTTCAGATTTCAAAGGCTGTTATCAGAAAGCAAAAGGCTGCACCTAGAGTAACAGCAACCTCTTACAGGAATATAGAAAAGAAATGTCTTTCTTTCCATGTTCAGGGTGTTAGAGGGTGTTTGGGGTAAACTGGTTTTCTTTACCAGCAGCAGCCTCTGATAACCAATACCAAGACAGCTTCCTGCCTTTCTCTAGAGCCTGCAGGAGGGCTGCTGTGGAGGGCAGGAGCTGTATTGGGCCAGCTGCCTCGGAGGTGACTGGGCTGTTCCTATAACTCACCCCAAAATGGCTGTGAGGTTCCTTAGACATCACATTTAAGTGAGCTTAAAGCCAGGCAACCAAAGGGAGCCAGTCTGGATAACTAGAGGCACTCTCAGAGGAATTTTGCTAACGATTTCATCAGGCTGCACCAACAATATAACACCAGCTCTTTGGGCACTGAGACAACTCCTTATACCAGCATCTTTAAGAACTGATACTCTGTGGAACATTTACATGGGAAAAACATCACAGTTATCCATGCAAGCGATCTTATATGCTATTCAACTTTTCACAGAAATAATACAGTACATTATAAAGAAACCCTTGTGGGATTCTTACTGTGAAGGGAAAAAAAAAAAAACAACCCTACTTTTTTTTTCAACTTGTCAACATAGTTTTAGCAATTTTAACAGTAAGCTACACAGAATAACCTTGTCCCTCATGACATACCCCTGTCATGCTCGCCACAGAAAAATCTATATGGAAATGCATGGAAACATCCACTCTAATACTCACCCGCAGTTTTAAACTGTAACTCCATTGAGTAAAATTCCCTTTATTATAATCCTCAAGTGTCTTTGCTCCTGCTATCTATTATTAATCATTCTATGTATCTAGAAGGATGTGTGGTTGAATCACACTGACTTTCTTCTTTTACTACATCAGAGGACTTCATATTAACAAAATTCCAAAAGCTCAAGGCAGGACTTTGACCATAATGCAGACCTCCTGCAGATCCTTACTCATCCAGAGGTCCCCAAAGACAACAAAAAGCAGTCAGGAAAAGCTTCAGGGTCAGTGTTATTTGAGAGACTAAATGGAAGACATTTTCATGAAGATGTCATGCTGTTTTTCCTCTGCAAAGCTCATTCCCACAGATGAGAAAGAGCAACTCTCATACTGCAGACACAAGCATTAACGCATTAAAGTACCAAGTTCCTGATGCTCCTTGTCACTCACCTTGCAACAGAAAAATTTGTTGGTAGTGTTACTACAGTTTGAAGATTTTTTTTAAAGGACTAAAATTACCAAAAGTTGGGACAGGGATTGGGAAGGAGGGGAAGCATCTATTCAAGTATTTTCTAAATTTTCCAATTTAGGAAATTATCAATCATCGACTTTTCATATCATTCCAAATGATACTCAAGCCAACAATACTTCTAGACCTGTTGTTCCATACTTTGAAATTGTACTTTTCACTTGTGTGCCTGCTATGTGGGTACCCTAACTAGGCAGGTGCCTGCACAGTTTATACACCATGTCTTTGAGCCATAGCATTCACCCACTTCATGCAGCTCACTTCAGTTGCAGGTAACAGAAGAGATTAAAAGGAAAGGCAGCGGCAGAGATGATTCACAAACATTAAATTCCCTGAGAAACAAATCCTAGCCGCAGGTTGATCATCTCAGAGGTGAAGCAGGCCAAGGGCCAAACTAGTGACTTGGCCAGTTTCTCTCACAGCCTCAGAAGTGCTTTTACTGTGTCATATGCTAGTCAAATCTAAATGTTTTGTTCTCAACACACATGACCTGATGATATGCTCAGTGCATTGAAAGGTGAGGTAACGTCAGAGCTGTCAATATTTTATCAGAAAATGTCTAATAACAAGTATAATTACATACGTTTCAACACAGAAAGCAAAATACTGTTTTAACTAAAGAATATGTAGGAGTAATTGTGCTATGATCAGAATAAAGATCCACATTGTTCCTGGAGGTGTCAGAACATTAAATTGCTAGTGGCTCTTTTCAGAGAAGAAACAAGGCACGGAAAGAGTAAATCCTTCCTGGAAAGTCCCACACAGAAGCTGGGACCCACCCCTCACCTGATTATTGTCAGCTGTTTAGGGACTTGGTGCTGGAGTTTATCAAGTTTATAATCTGCATGCAAACATAATTGATTAGCCAATCTTGATTAATATCAGCATATACAATAATTAATATCAGCATATACAATAACTAAATACCAATATCCAATCATTAAGAAACAAAACAATCACAGTATTTACTGAGTCACAAAACCACACAAGAAGGAGAATTTGCCTAGTTCAATCTGCCAGATTGTTCGAGGCATAGTCCAGTAAGGGAAGCAAAGCAAGATTTCATAACATCTCTGGGCTGCTCAGGTGCTGAAATACTTTCATTCCAAACATTTCCTTCCTTCTAGCCAGTCAGCTTATGATCATTATTGCTCATCCTGCCACTGTGCACCCTAAGTAAAGAGCACCAGCTCTTGGTAACCAACTCTTAAGGGACTGAGAGACTGCAGAGCTCCTCATTTCACTACAGAAGGCACTCCCACAGGTCAAACATGATTTACCTTGATTAAAACTGGCAAACACTTTATTCACACCTACAGAAGCTACTTCCAAGAGGCCTCATTCCATTATTTTCTATGGGACAGTGGTTGACCAAGCTGCAACCACTTCTTTCTTGGTAAAACAATAACCTTTCTCCAGTTATTGTGGGGACCCCCCTTCAATCTACAGTCTGTAAAAGATCACAGAGAGTAGCCTGACAATGACATCAGTTGGCTTTCCCAGTACACTCAGGCTCATGGTGTGATTCTTGGGTTTGTCATGTGCAGGACAGTTGGACTCTATGATGCCTACAGGTCCCTTCCTGAGGTCAGACTGACAGGCCTGTAGTTCCTCAGATTCTCCTTCCAACCCTTCTTGCAGATGGGTTTCACATATGCTAACCTCCAATCACCTGGGACCTCCCCAGCTAACCAGGATCAAAGATAAATTATGGAGAGTGACTTGATGAGTTCTTCTGCCAGCTCCTTCAATACCCTCCTATGAATCCATAGACTTGTGAGTGTCTGAATGGCACGGGAGGTCACAAACTACTTCCTCTTGGATTGCAGGGGCTCTGTTCTGCTCTCTGCCCATGTCTACCAGCTTAAGGGGTTGGTGCCCCTGAGGATTACTAGTCTTTCTGTTGAAGGCTGAGGCAAATTTCTTATGGTGTTACCCATTAGAGGTTTAAAATACTTTATTTCTACTAAAGACTGACATATGCAGGAGGGCACATAAACAGACTTATAGAGAGTTAGCCAAATTCACACCACAGGATCAAAAAAAAAAAAAATCCTGCACTCCACTCTATGAGAATTCCTAATATACTTTACTTTCCTCTGGAATTTTAATTAGATTTTTAAAAGAATGCAGGTATGGTGTTCAAGGACTATTTTTCACATCAGCAATTACTCAAGATGTAGTCTCCCCTATTACATCTTCTCAAGAAAGCCATTTTTTACAGCTCATCCATTTTTAATTTGATAAAGCCTCTATATTCTGTTCTCCCTTTTCATTTGACCACGGAGTCTTTTCATAAATGTTCATTTCCTAGCAGCTAGAGCACAATGAACAGAAAGCAAACCGCTGTTCATCTGAACAAAGACACTCCCACACAGTGAAGTATCTATGTCTGGGAGTCCTGCTATAGAAAAAACACATGCCCACAGTTATTCAAAGATTCCACTTCAGCCACAGTGCAATGCATTGGCAGACATGAATAGCCTTTATTTTACCTTGTTTGTTCAAGAACTATGATCCACTAGCCTGCTTTTAAGTATTTGATATCCTACAGTGAAGAGATTAAATAAGCCTGACGCCAAACGAAAAACTACAGACAAGATGATTTTTTTAGTAAACTTATGAAACCAAAATCTGAAGGTCTTGTCCTAAGAGACTAAAGGGCCTTTGCTCTAGGATTTTATATTTATTATGCTAGCAAAGTCAATCCTATCTCTAACAGACACAAGAAATCTAACAGATTTCTTGACAGTTTCTCTCCTGCCTTGAGTGCATTTGAAAGCAAAGCAACCATCTTTCTAGTTTCCACACTGCTCCTCATGTAATTTATCAAGTATACAGTCTAAACCGACTTCCTTTCCAAGCACATTATTGCAAATCAGTCATTTAGAGAAATAGCACTGTATTATACATCTTGTTTTCTTAAGAAGAGTCTTTCATACTGGGAAGATGGAAGATGGGCTATAACAATACAGCATTTAAATAAGTAAATACGCACAGGGCACACGGAGAGCACACAGGTGTGCTCTCATTTTTCATGCTTCCAGTGAAAGAGGTTGTGGCCTTTTAGACTTTAACCTCATCACTACTAATTTTTCATCTTGGTTCCCAGAAGAGAAATTTAACCCATCTGGTTTTCAGTTTTATGAGGTCATGAGCCATGAAAGAAAATCTAGCTGTAAAAAAAAAAAGGGAGATATTTAATCTTCTCTCTGTGTATAAGAGTAGATTACGCAGATGTTTCTGTTATGTCAAGGCAAACTTAAAAGGGAAAAAATATCTTTTGCACAATATTACACATTCATGCCTCTACCACTGTGTGTTTCTTTCCAGTTATAGTCATACATTTCTAGTCCCTCTATCAAAATCATACACAATGGTCAACCTTAAACTCCTGCCAACACAAAGCTGTGAAAATCCTGTCTCATGTTATCACTGGGATATTTAGCCTGGTGCCACCATGGGGCAATAATTTCATCAGAAGTGATAGCTAGTTATATTTCCTACTACAGCAGGGCATGAACACACATCCCACCCTGTCCTCTGCTCTACAGCAACACCAGGCAACACAACCAGGCAGAGTCAACTTACGTCTTAGTTGGACAGTTCATTGACCAGTTCACACCTCCAGCAATGCATTTAATAGTGCTGGTGAAAGGGAAGTTGTTTTCTTTTTTCCAAGAAACACAGCAAAAGAGTTTGCAGCCTACCTCTCTCCAGCCATACAAGCCATAGAGCTTCAGCAACTCGCCCCTACACCATAGGAAACATTTTACATACAAAAGAATTTGTGAGATCTTTTATGGTTTTCAGCATCCACCAAAGCTAGAGAACCATTGTTACAATCTCCTGAAAGATTTATAACATGGGGATACTTGGAAGTCAGATTAGTTCATAGAGTTCTGTACATGTAAATGATACAAAAAAACTATTAAACAGCACAACACCTTCAACAGAGGGCTAACTCATATTTCACTACAAGGACACTGAATGATGCACCTGTTTCATATCCTTAAGAAATGAAAGCTCATAGTAAAACGCAACACGCAGGAATGGGGTTTTTTAAGCATTTATTTCAAAAAACAGCAAGTTTTGAAAAATGTCAACAGAAAATCATATATAAACCAGGAGACAATTGCTTCTAATACTATTTCTCTAATTGCCTTACAATCCAAAGGCCAATCAAGTTCTTGTGGACTGTATCCACCTTAAGTCCTGTTCCCTTCTCCAGCATAGCAAATACACACTGAGCTGTTAATTGCAGTAACACTAATTAAAAGACAAAACCTCATGACTACATTAACAGTGAAATTGCCAATTAGCACACAAGACTTCCTCAGTACTGCCGCTGTATGAAATGTGAAGCATGATGTGGACAGCAGTCATAAAATAAAAGATGTTTTTAAAAAGCCAATAGGTCACATTTTCAGCTTACTTTAAAAGTACTGCTGGAATCAGTAACTGAGAACCTGACCTACCGCACAGAAAGAAATTCCTACAACCTTTTGTGAAAACCACTAAAGAAAAATATTGCTATTTTCCACATCTGCATTCACAATGGTTTTCAGAGGAAAGAGTGCAGCCTTGGTGCAGCCACTAGAAAATGGCTTTAAAATTTAAAAGTAGGCCAAAGGCTAAGATTTCAGTGGATAATTTATCCTGACTTTATATTCCACATAAGGCTTCCCTAGAAAGAACTAATGGATACTGAAAGCAGTCCAGGTGATCCTGGTCTCCTTTATTCTGCAGAAGGAACACTTATTCTTGTGTCCTTCAGTCTCTTCCAATGACATTTAATGAAAGTTAATGCTGATCTCCACAACCCTAGAGCTGCTTCCATAAAGTGATTGTGCTTTTCATACAGTCTGTATTTCCTCAGGTCTCTCTCTACCTTTTCTCTTTTCTTTTTAAATGTTTTAAATTCTAATTCAGAGGTCTCATGGTAAATAAAATGGAAATACTTTCAGCATTATCATCCTTGAGAGATCTGGAGTAGGTATTTGTTTTTCACTTGCTCCCTTTTAATCAAGCATTTTGTTGACCATAATCAATTTCTTCACTCAGGAGAAAAATGTGCAATTATCTACAATGAAGAAGGTGTGTCTAAGGAATAGGGTGGGGGGGAAGAGAAATCAATGGAACCATCTGTCTGACATTCCTACAACATTATAAGAGACTTGTAATTAACTGCTTGCCTACCAAAGTCTGCCAGCTTTAACTCCCCCGTGTCACTGATCAGAAGGTTCTGTGGTTTCAGGTCCCTGTGCAAAATGTAACGCTGGTGGATGTAAGACAGTCCTCGCAGCAACTGAAATAAAAATAACTGAAAAAGAGGGGGACAAAAAATGACCTCTGTTAATATTTTGCATATAACCACAGGTGATTTTTTCACAATATGCAGGGTGCTTGCACATTGCGGTAACATTGTGTCAGAATTCCTCCCAAACTGGTTAATTCCCACCCAAATTTAACACAATGAAATTTCCATCTGAAATATACTTACTTTGCAAGGACTAAACCCAGCCTCCAAGACCTACTATGTCATAGATTCCATTTGACTGGTTTAAAAAGAATGAGAGTAACACAACCATGTGCAGAAGGCTTGGTTTCTACCAAATTATAATTATATTCCATTTACCCATATGGCCTTAGAGATTAGGTGGTAGCCTGAAGACAGATGTGTATCTTCACTAATTATAGGAAACAACACTACGGGGTGGATAGGGATGGAGAGATAAGGCTGGGGGATGGAACACTGAAGCTAAAACAAAGAAGAAATTAATAGTATAACAATAATGCCTGTGTACCCAAGGAAATCTGCAAGTAAAATAGATTTTAGGCTTCGAAGTCTATTTTAATGGGAGTTTCTTATGTATTTTTCATTGGGAAATAAAAACTCTCACTGAACATAAAGACAACTTTCGAAACCTTCTTGCAATAGTCTTTAAGATGAATTTAGACAGAAACCTAACTCACTGTCTCCTGCTTTCTTGGAGTCCTTCCCTGACTCTATTAATGCTTACTCCTAAAACTAAGCATTACTACTGTGTATTGTGTAATTTACAGTTATGAACAAAGAGCAGGATGAAGAAGATCTTTTGTCCCTCCTTTTTCATCTCCCACACACATCATTCTCCCACATCCTTTCAGACACTTGCTGTGAAGGGCGTTGTTAACCACCAGGCGTCTTGTCAATGCAAAAGGTGAATGAACTCCCAGGAGTTTCCTTTGCAGTTATGGAGAACCTATCTCAATGCAGACACCCTTCCTTTTGCCTGATATACTTTAAGAAATATTTCAGTTTTTCTTAAATTTTTAAATGTGAACACAAAAATCCCCTCCAAAGCTAAGCATGGAGCAGATATGGACTTTGTGCCTCACAGCTCAGAGGACAGCAAAACATGCTCTCTAGGAAGACGTGGAAACCACACCAAAGATTTGGGAAAAGTCAACTCAGGCACATGAGAATTTCTAATTAACTTGCAACACAAGCATCCCATTCAGTGATTACTGAAGTGAAGAGACATTATAAAAAGGGTTACAAAATCTGATTACAGAAGAGAATAAAGACTGACATGAAAGAAACAGAAATGTCATGTTACTGAAGGTGAAATGAATTTAATTGCATTTCACTTTTTCCCTGAGTGCAGACACAATGCACTCTATGTTTAGCTATTTAGCCAGGGCACAAAGAGCCATATCAATCACCTTCTTGCCAGGGCTGGGTCTAACAATGTGCTAAGGAAACCTAAGAGCAAAATACAGAAACAAAGAATTGCAGGAAAGTCATAAGTAACATGCACATTCCTTTTTGAATAGTGATTGAAGTGGAATTCATGGTACATAAAAACTATTTTAATAAGAGCAAGAAGCAGAAATAGCTTTCATTACAGCCTAATAATATCAATTTAATTCTATTAAATTACTTCAAAATAATATATATATATTTAATTTTAAAAATGGGAAAAATAACCAGTTTGCTAGGCTAAATCAATGGCATTTAACTTCAAACATTATTTTTAAATATGCAAAGAAATGTCAATTATCATGGTAGTTTACAGAGCTGTAATTTTTATAATAAATCAAAATATATTTATTAATGCCTTTCATTTGGCTTTAGTGCCAAGAGTCAAATGATTTGACATGATGTGCCAAAAAAAATGCCCAACGACTTCACAGCTAAACTGAATAAACATCTGCTCTTGAGGACAGCTTTGGAATGTAGTTTTATTCCAGACTTGTAGACATGCTGTACTCATTAAGTACTTCCCCAAAAGTTAATTAATTCACTCACACCTCCTTGGAGGAAGCTCATGGAAGAGAAGGAGGAAAAAAAACCTTCCTGAATTCATTATAGGATAAACTCAGATACTGGTTTTTTGCTTTCTCTTTTTCTCTTCCCCTTTGTTTTTATTTGCTAATATTAAATGTGAAAAGATAAAGTGAACACAAGCCTAACATCTGGCAGCAAAGCATTCTGCAAACCACAGGCCCTTTGTGATTGCTTGGGATGAGTAAACACCAAGGGAGGCCTCTCCATTTCCAACAGTTATCCAGCATACAAAAAGAAAAGATGAACTAGAAAAAACTGTTTCTGATTCCCCACAAAGCACTTCTACCCTCTCACAGTCAAGTTCCCTCTCCTGATCTTGAGGAAAGCCTTCTCCAAGAAACCCATTTTATTTCCAGATTATCTGCATTACCTTCACAAGGACAAAAATGAATCCTAGATGTGGTACCATCACTCCTTACCCATATACCCAGTCTGAAATTCACATACCTCCTGTCATGATCATACTCTCATCTTACTTGCTCCTTCCTCCACCTCACTCAATTCCAATTACTATGAAACCTTAACCTGGGTTTTTTTCAGGGGGTTTTGAACAAGCAACTGAACTGCCATTTCCCAAGGCCCCAGGGTGGCAACTGGAGTCAATGGCAAATTTAACATTTATTTCATCAGGTTGATTTGTAGTTCTTTAGCTCTTATATTGGTAATTTTAATATTTGCATGGTTATACACAAGGCTGTGTAGGTACTGAATAACCTGCAATAAACGAACTAAGACATCATTCACTAAGACATCATTTGTGTACAGCTTATGAGTAAGAACAAAGGTTTTGGTAATAAAACTAGGCTCACAAAATGACTAAGGTCATTGTGGTCAGAGTTGAAAAAGACAGAAAACAGGACTGGGATTTGTCCCTAGAAGTCAGGTTTTCAGCAAAGCTTAACATTAGGAAGCCCAACACTTTATGTTCAAACAAAAAACGCTAACACTTGCGGCTTCAAGTCTTGCCTATTTATAATGGCCATTAAAAAATACCTTTTTTCCCCCTGACTGTTATGCTGCTCTCACTTTAATGAGCAACATATTTTAATGAAGACTTTTCACTGTCAGCAAGAAAAATGCATGCAGGTCAAAGCTAATTCAGGGTTTATGGACTGTGATATTAAAAGAACATTAGCAGTTCTTAAAACTTACAAGAGAAAGCCCTCAACTCCACAAAGGGGTGAGTTAGCACCTACATAGTCCTTCAGGTGTAATGCCTGGATAATCATTTGAGCTATGTGCAACATTTGACCAAATGCCTGTAGTAGTTTTAAAATACATTTTCTGAGAGACTTGTAGCTATCTAGATGAACAGCCCAGCTTTCCTGGTGTTTTAATGAGTCTGGGTGAGTGTATAAGCCTGTACATGCAGGCATCCAGTAGCTGCCTGGTGGCCCACGTGCTGCAGAATGCTTTACTATCTCTTGGCCTCTGAAAAAGCTTGGAAGTTAGACACTGACACAGGCCATGCAAAACACATCTGAAGGATGGGACTGAGAGCAGCTAACACTGTCTGACTTAGTTTCAGAAAGCTCTTTCCAGTCTAACAGTGAAGGGGAACACTCATGTACAAGTAATCTGTGTAAAGTACTCAGATGACTCCATATGGTTGCCCACCATTACCAGAGATGGTAGAGAGTTTCTGGCAAAGGATACTGGGGTAAGTGAAAAGCAGAAATTCACAACAGGGAGATTCTCCAGGAAATGTACCATTTCTACACAGACTCTGCTGAGGCACTGAAGACCACCAAAGACAGAAAGGATGCTTGCCAAGAGGACAGAATAATGAAGGCTGTGAGGGCCTTTTTTAAGTCTTTCTGTGATGGCAAAGAGGAATTTCCAAATTATTTTCTTTATTTGAGCTCCCTTAATTCATGTTGTAGTGTGGGAATAGAGGACCTGGCCCTGGATACAGAAATAGAAAGCTACACAGAACTAGAAAGCTACAAAGAACTTTTCAGTTCGCAGAAAACGTGCAAAACTCTTGGTTCTGCTCTCTCGGCAGCAAAAGACCGCAAAAAAGACCGAGATAATCTGGACCAGGAGTTAACATTATTTCAGAAGAAAGCTGAAATCAAGCCTGAATTAATGTGTCTTCCATTCAGCAAGCTCAAACTGCTCTATTAGTATAGTTACTTTTGAAAAATAATACACAATACCACACAAGATTTATTATCACCCAGCAGTGATTACACTAATGCTCCTGCTTGCTCTGTGTATCAAAGCACACTGTCTGGGCATCACACAATCATCTGAATTCCCAAATGTGTATTCAGCATCAATCAAATCATATTTAGTCTTAATAGGCCATCAACTCTAAAAATACCAGTAAAAGAAACCAAACTTGGGACATCCCATCTCATGCTCGCAAACAGTGAAGTTCTTCCTGTCATCCAGAGAACAGTACAGGCTTCTGTAAATTACTGGCTATTTTAGAAGGTAAAAGGAGATGATAAATCACTGCAGTGCCATCTAACAGCCTTGGAAATAAACACAACCGAACACATTACTCAGTTCCATTTGGGTTCACTAGACTGTTCAGAGTTTTAGAACTACTTGTTTTAAAACATTAACATTAGAAAAAGCTACCTGGTAATATGTACTATCACAGAAGCAATGAGAAATGCCCCTCTGTGACTTTCACTGGCATGTCAAAAGCTTGTCAAGCACAATCTTTTTTATCACTTTTAGTTTGCTATTCATTTCCCTCTTCTCAATCAGGATAATAACCATGAAATAAAATCCAACTTTTCACTTCCATAACCTGGGGAAATACTGCACTTTTTAGGTCAAAGCTTTGTAGACTCTGTTGCTTAAATTTCAGAAGTTGTTGCAGGAACAAAGTATTGACTTGAAACAAATTTGCATCCCTACAAAGAAGGAAAATCTGAATAAAATTTTATTAACTATTTGAATCTGCAGGATTTTCAGGATCATAATAAGATTTATCTCACTATAAAGTTTCTCCTATCTGTCGTTCCTGGAATCAACTAAATTCTTGCCAAAAGGATTTTAAAACTATCCACTCCAAAATGCATTTATAGAGGCTTCTAACTTGTTCCTGCATTCCTCACATGAGAGTCTTACCAAGGCGATGTCACACAGAAATACTTATGATACAGCCACTGGAAACGTGCATTGCATCATCGCTTAAATATGTATATATACAGATTTTTCCACTTATTTCTAGCAGAACTACAAAGGAAAGAGACTGGAAAGTGTTAATTCTCTAACTTCTATTCTCTTTGATGCTCTTTTAATAATTTTTTGTCCCCTCTGGGTACTACTGCAGTCATTTGCGATGAGGAAGGTGTGCTTAATTAACTGTGTATAAAGACACTCCCTTATGATCAGTTTTAGTCGTCTGCTAATGTTCAGTAAGTGGAAGACTCAGGTTTCTTCTTCTGAATGGCAAAAATAGAAATAAATTCAATTCAATTCAGTCTGCTTTTTCACCTTTCACCAACTCACTTCCATGCTGAAGTAGGTCAGAGTGGCAATCGTTGCCTCACCAATTTTAAAAATTTTGAAGCGTTCTCCCTACAATATACGTTTCCTTGCCGTATGTGAATCATGAAGATCATACAGACAATAAATTACAAGTGCACTTATGAAAGTGACATTCTTCTAGCATGAATTTTAACATGCTAATGAAGATTCTTCATTAACTGTTCACAGTTGTGCATATTATCAAACCATTAAGTGAAAAGACTGACATGAAGTAGAGTGAAATGCTGATGCCATATTTAATGTCTGATAACTAAAAAGTCTAATTTAAATAATCAATTCTCAATACCATGTGTAAAAGACGACCTTAATTAGGCACAACATTATTCTGTCTGCTGCACACCTGCTTGTTCACTGAATGAGAAATGAAAAATAGCACCTTCTCAACCACATTAAACAGCATCACTTCTTACTTAGCATATCTGCTGAAATACACTTTTAATTCAACTTCACATCAGCAGCATGACCAATTTTAGTGAGTAGGAGAGAGATTTCAAAAGCATGACATTAGTTTAGATTTGCTCCCAGTAACAACGGATAAATTTAAACGGACCACCACAGCAGGTTTTCACCTCAAAGCTAAAGACTGTTTTCTTCAAACCCCAGTGAGTTAGTGACAAGAAAATTCACCATAGCTGCATCTACTATCACAGTTTAACCGCCCAATTCCTGTGCACCTCGGTCTAAGGAGCTCAACCTCCTGGTCAGCCACCTCTAGTTACACACAGGTGCTCACCCACCACAGCTTCCCCTACACCATGTAACATGCCTTTGTCACATGGGGATGCAGAATTTCCATGTAATCCAACATACCTCTCCCCACAGAAAAGGGGGAACACAAACCTCCTGTCCATGCCACAGATGCTGATACAATCACACAATGGAAAGAAAACAGAAACAGGCGAGGGAAGTTAACAAATGTCGTTAACACAACCACAACCTCAATCCTAAAGCATTTTTATCCTACTTTTCAGATATTATGCTTTTCTAACAAGCACGTGCGTTTGAATCTTACTATTAATAAATGTAGCTACTGCTTAGCAAGAGCCAGTATGAAATGCTCTGCTACTGCCAAGTTCAAGTTGCTTCACTTAAGTGCAGTAAGCTTCATATGGATACGACAGAGGAGCTGCTAATCCTTGCGTGTTCTGAATGCTTCCCCACCCTTTGTACTTCAGACCATCCTAAAGCTGTAATCAGTTCAGTGATAAATATTAATGTTTACAGAAGACATCACATGACAACTACCCTATGGCTTTGACTCAGATTATTAATTTTCACATTAGTCATTAAATGCCAAAATTACTCATCTGACAAAAACAGATTGAACACTAAAAACTGCAACCATTAGTTAAGGACAATGTTCACAGTGCTGCAGTGCAGCAAGTAACACATGAATACCATAAATTACTAAGTTCCAGTGATTTCAGATAATATCATGTAACAATCCAATGTAATGGAGACCACCACTAAACCCTTGGTTTAATAAATTCAATATTTTTATCATATCTGGGGTTTTTTTTAACTGCGTAGTTGCTATAAAGTTGACTGACCTTTTCTTGAGCATTTAGCACAGAAAAATGTTGCAGTATCCCCTTATATGTCACTAATTACTATCTATTACATTACTTCTAAAATGTTTTTTAAAGTTTTAAGTCAAACTAATTATATTTTTTGCTGAAACATAAGCATATTTTACAGAGATTATTTGGCTGCCCTAGGAAACTAAGTGCTCAAATCCCAATTCACATTTTGCCATACACCCTGACTCAGTACTGCAGTGATAAAACACATTTGAAAATGTTCTGGTGGGGGTAGGGCTTAGTTAGTTGAGGTTTTGCTTAAAAAATATCCATCCATTATGCACAGAAGACTGCTATGCCCTGCTTCCTAGGCGAAAGCAAGGCTCAAAATTGAGATGGGTAAGAGATGAATTCTTGAAGGCTCCTGTGAGAAGGCTGAATATTCTTGTTGCCTGCATGCAAAGCTCAACAAGAGGGTTTGCCTATTTCTTCTTAACGCTTTTTGGCCCTAGGAAGAGAAAAGGTACCCAGGGAGAAGAACAAATCACTACAGCAATATTAGATAGAACAAGAACAAACTGGAAGTTCCTTTCCCCTCTGGTCACAGCAGACTACAGGAGGCTTCCAAGTTGCCTGAAGTAAAAGATTTTGAGAGCAATTAAGAGACAAGGGACAGTTTTTGTCTGGTTGACAACCCACAGTCATTCAGGCTGGTGTTGGATGGATTAAGGAACAGTGGGTCAGAGGCAAGTGTCTTTTTATATTGCCAAAGATGGAGGTTTTTTCTGTTAAATGCTCACACAAATCGATATTACCTCTAACACTGCAAGTAAAAGAAAAAAGGCAGAGAGAAAAAATTCAGGATGCTTTTCTCAAAAGACTTCAGCTATCTCAAGACAGCATCACTAATTAAGAAGCAAATCAGCTTTCATTAATAGATTTATTTTTAAGGCAGGGATGCAAACAAGCAATGCAGGCATGACAGATGCAAGCCTTTGATCCACTTATTCTACCAGTAATAGGAGTTACAGTAAACAAACTCAACTATAAAATAAATGCATCAAGGCATAAAGATGAATTTATGTGAATTACTGGGAATGTAATAATATGGAGTAAAAGACACTGTGAAAATAAATGTGATTTTTAAAAGACTAGAAGAAGCTAAGAGCAGTTACTTTTTCACAGGACACGCTGAAATGCACAAATAAAAAGATACTTAAATTATGAATTTACAAAACCAAGTCATTCATGGACAGCTGCAAACAAAGGTTCAGGAGAACCAAGAAGGTAAGACAAAAGACTGGTCTGTGTACCAGACAGAAAGGGACATAAATCAGAATGAAGATCATAAGAAAAAATATAAAACATCACTGGTAGGGTCAGCTAGTTGCTTTGACCCATTAGAGTTCCTGCTGTAGGAAGCAGTCCAGATGTTCCAATTGAGTATGGACTATCTCTAAAGGCTGCAACATCTGTAGGAAAGAAAGCCAGGAGTACAGATTTCAGTAGTCTGAGACAGGAGGAGCAGCACAGGGGGAGTCAGGAGCAAATCCTGTACCTCAGTTTGCAATAGCACATTTTGCAGCTTGGCAAGCACCACACGGTACACACATAAATCAATTCCTATTTCCTGTCAAGGACAAGGCTCCAGCAGTAGCTTCCAGCAGAAACATAATTATATGTGGGGCCATGTATTTAAGATTTATTGCTTGCCTTCAATTGTGGGAAAACTGAGAAAGACATCTTTTAAACCAGACAAGAGAAGATGAGGCCATGACTACTACACACAGATTTATTAACTGATTACCTTTTTCCTCAACATCTCTAACTATAACACTGTACACAGTATATGAATATACAGTCATAACTAAATGGTAGACATGGAAGTTGGTTAGCTACCAAAGACGTAAATAATTTTATATTTGGAGCTGATGGAGTTTGCAGAATATATGGACTGGAACAACTGCTTTATGCCAATTTCCCTTCAAGCTGATGAAGATGTTTCAGGTACCTATCTGCATTTATATAATCAAAATAACAGGTTTAACATTACCAGGGATAGGTATTTTTAAAACATCTCAGTATCACACACAAACTCATTGAAGGGTTTAAAGCCTGATGATATTTGTAGGACTTGTGCCTCCACCCATGAATTATAAATCCTGAAGTCATGATGTGTCAATACATACATACCAATAAAAATGCTAAACCTAATACTTTGGGAAGCAATCTTGTTTTTTTCACCCAAGCATACTGTCGCTGGACATCTACAACTGCTGGCTGAGACATTCTTCTTTATACTTTCACATACTTATAATATCCTGCTTAGTCTTTATTTAAAATAGTTAAGTGACAGCAAATAGCCTATTTAAAACCACAAAGAAAGGCAATGTCAAACACAATACCTGAGGGGACAACAATATGTGTGTCCGTCAAAGTAATTTAGATTTTTAGATTCTATTTATTAGTCTTCATTTAAAAGTAAGCCTGAGGGAAAAAGCATTGTCTTTAGCTTGCAAATACCGAGCAAATTCAGAAATATAATTAAGCTGAAGATATCCTGTAGAATCCAAAATGTAAGTAAATAATGGTTTTGCATTTGCCTCCTATAAAATACTGTTTAACAGGAACTACTATACATATTCTTTGGAAAAATAAAGATGTCTGATTATGTGGGTTTGTATTTATAATAACTGGCAACAAGCCAGAAAGGAATATCCATCAATAGGCAATACTTTCCTCAAGTACAAAATTAATAGGCAGGGGGTCCTTTGTCATGCTGGGAGAGCATCAATGGCTTAATCCCACAGGTTAGCCCCAGAGAGCCGAGACTAATTTATTGCTACTGGAATATAATTGCTCAACTGGAAGCTTTTAAAATGGATTTAGGGATCACATAACCACTGATTCTGAACAAACTGTGTCCAAAAGTCTGACCAAAAGTGAAATTACTTAAGGACCTCTAGAAAGAAGGGGCTGGCAGGGAGAGAAGGCTAATTAATGTAGTTCAGCTTAACCCTTAGAAATAGCTGCAGATCCAAACAGACAACTTTGTCCAGAAGCTAAAACCAAAACAAGGTGGCCAAGTCTCAGATCCCCAATTGCATAAGTCAACAGAGTATACAGTACAACAAAGTATTTAAATGAAATTATTATGAAATAAGTATCTTACTTGATCTGAAACAAAAGAGCAATGCAAGCTTTTAGTTTGGCATGCTGGTGAAGGCCTGAGAATTTTTAGCATATGTGACTGGGTTTCTGTCCTCCCAGCTAAAGAAATCATTCTCTTGGGCTATTTTTAATTTAACTTTGAGAGCAGGTATCACACTGAAAATCTCAAGCAGGCTGATTCATTCATTAAAATAGTAGGACCTCAAATCATCATGCCTGGCTTTAGCAATTACTGCATGATTAAGGCTAGCCTTTGTTGCTGGCCTGGCAAGAGAGTCTACTAAATACATATAACTGATTTTCATCAACAGTATTTAAGAGAAAAAGAAAGTTAACTGTTCAATGGGATTGCTCATGTTTTGTCTGCTGATTAAGTTTCATCTGCTCCAACTTCCAAATTTTTTTTTCTTTTCTCCCCCTGCTGCCCCCCACTTTCATTAATAATCCATCAGAAATTTAAAAAAGCTTGAACCAGCAGTACATCAGGATTCTACATTTAGCTACTCAAATAAATATTTCTAATGTGTCTATAAGCTTCAAGGGTGTTGCTGAGCGCTGTTAGATGGTACAGATAGCCACAGAAACAGCAGCAAAATCTGAAAGGGAAATGCTTCTGCTACTGCTTCAGTTCTCTCTGAGGCTCCTGTTTGAAAAGACAAGTATCTCAGGATTTAGAGGAGTGATGTACTAGCAACCCAAACTATCTGTCTATATTCATCCTCCTCAAAGACAAGCTCACTGCCCTGATATGATAAAAGTACAATTATGTGAATTATTAAGTCTTTTTTTAGTGAGGAAAAATTACAGCTACAACAACTACTGCATATCAGACCTTGAGCTACATAGCACTGCAGTCTTGGAATAAGACTTACAAATCTGAAGCAGCACAAAGAATCTTAACAACCAGGCTTCATTTATCCCAAAACTCAGAGAAATAAATGTTAAAGTATCCAGACAGGGAAATGAAACACAACCCCCTTGTTTAAACACGCACATTCAACACCTGAAACTCTGCTTAGGAAACTGAGCAGGAAAGAAAGCTCAGAAGTTTCATGGGTCGAAAAGTAGGTTCTACCTCACCCCCTTTAGTGCCACACTCATGGTGTGTGTGTCAGGTTTGGGGTTTTTTCCCAAACATATGCAGTAAGGAGGAATTTTCCTTGTTTTTTTTTTTAGATGACAATAATTCTTATCTAAATTCATATGTTGTAGATGCCACTTTTCATTCAAAGAACACAGAAAATTAATGAAGCTATATGATGTGCAACAATGATCAGCTATTGCAGAAGAAAAAAATACTACCTCTTTTAAAAATAATTTTCTTTTTTTAAAACCTAACAGGCCCTCTGGCTTTTCCAGAAAAGAGAGAGAGTTTTCATGAACTACATTTTCATTTCAGTAAGTTACATCCTGGAATAAAGTTCCCAGTATGACAAGCAAAGACTTGAACACTTCAAAACTGAAACAACAATGGGACTGATGTTCAAGTGCAAGACAATTGTAACAAATATCATCTGAGTGATCTATACACACACAACACATTCTGCATGTCTGGTTGGCTTCCATTTGATGCTAAAATCAAATGGAAGCATCAAATTGGGCTGACTTCCCAAATAGTACCTGGACCAAGTCTCTACTAATCTATCTTTCCGTTAAATCCTGCTAAATAAACTCTCTCCTTCCTGTGTCATGATTCTCAGATGATCTACCTTAGCAGGAAAAAAAATTCCAAAGTGAGATCAGCTATAAAAATGCTGATCTCATCCAAAAAGTGAGCAAAATTATTAGGGAAGATTTTATATGTTCGTATAAAAAGCAGTACATTCAGCTAATACAATTAATTACAGTTCCCTCAAATTTGAACCCACACTAACTCACCTAACTGTAGGTCTAGCACTGACAGCCTAAAGCATGTTTACCTTGGGGTTTTAGGGCAGTATTGCCTTAAGAGCAAATGTTTGAATGGAGGGGAGGGATTACCAACACTCTTAACAGCATTCACTAATATATTTTGGCTCTGAGTCAATTTTACAGACCTCAGAAATTATATTGCAGGAATGCTCAAATACTTGAATTTGTAATTATTTTCAAAGAAAACAAATATTTAAAAATACAGTTCATATGCCAGGCATTTTCCCTTTAGCTAGCCATCAGTTTCTATGAAACAACTGACATGACATTTTTTTGCAAAGTAACTGCTACTTCATTTGCCTTGAATGTGTGCTCTTTTTGACTCTTACCTTCACATTCTCTGGATGAAGCCCTCCAGGATGTTTGTCCATGTACTGACATAAATCAGTGTGCTAAAAGAAAGTCAGATGGAGAAAACTATATTAATATCCATATGACTGCAGCAATAAATACCCCTCTTCTTAGGAGCGGACATAACAAATAGAAAATAAGATTTTTTTTTTCAGCCACACATGTGCAAATACACTTTTGTACCTTTACACTCATTTTATTTAACAGCCTTGATAACTGATATGAATATTCAACAAATGCAAAATAATATTTTTTCCAACACCCTGTATTAGGCAGATTAATTACCTGAATTTTAATACCATTCTAAAACTGTAAGGATAGTATCACCATCAACACCACAAAGATAATATCCAGACAGAAGAGGAAGAACATAAAGGGAGACTCTCACATTCAACTCCCATTGTTCACATTATAACATTGCCCTTTAAATATAATTTTATAGTGATTCTAGATTAAGATGGGTTAAAGGTTTAGAAAATAAAGCTGAAAGGCATTGCATATCAGAGTACTAAACAGTACTTTCCAGCTCAAAAAGAAGCACATACTATGGACATTTTCAGCCCTTAAATATAGATACTTTAGAAAAGAACTTCATTGAAAATTCAAAGCTAAGTTTTCACTTCATAGTCACCCATATTTCCTGCAAAGATAGAATGAAATCTCTTCAGAAAAAAAAAAAAAAAAAAGGCGGCTTAAAATGTATAGATTAATGTTATTTTTAATGAATAAATATTTATAGCTTTTACTATGGAAACATTTTTCTCTGAATTATTCTCTTAAATTGCTACACTGCAGCAGTATGGTTTCAGTCAAGTGGCATGTTGCTTCTCTAATGTGCTTGCACAACTCAGCTTCTGGAATTATGTTCAGAATAAAAAAAGCAAAAATATGCACTTGATTAACCAGCAAATACTCAGACTCTGACTTCCACATCTGGTTTCTGAACACATCTGGTAAAAATCATCCAACATTCCTTGAAAAGCTACTTGGCAATACCTGCCTCACATACATAACAGCCCAACTAAACCCAGGCAGTTTTCAAAGTGAGAGTTTTGGACAAAAGTTGCCTTCCACACAGCAGAATGGTGTCTCTGTGCAACATTTCCCAAACCAGGAGGCATTCTTCAGCTTTCTTCCGCAGCGTAATGCAGATATATAGGAGAGCTCACACCCAAGACACAAAATTTATTGTAGCCACAGCTATCCTTCATAAAAAGCCTCAGAATCCCAGAAACCTTACAGAGTCAATTATTTCTCAATTGTAGTCTTTTGGCATTTATTTTTTTTCCGTACACACACGCTACAGACACAGTGGAATACGTACTAAACCTTCATTCAGATGGGGAAGAGAAATTGAATGCATTTTCTGTTCAAATCTTTCAACAATTTGCTTTTATGAAACTAAGAGTCCTCATAAAAGTAACTAAACATTATGGTAAGAATTGTGGAAGCAACTTATAATGTTAGAGAACATTGCTCCACACTTTAAAAGAAAGAAGGTGGCAGCAAAGCAAAGGCAGCATCAGCTGCTCTCCTTTTCCAAGGCAGGGATTGAATGCACATTGAATTAAACATTAGTACAGCCAGGAAAACTGACAGTGCTGCAGAGACAGCTCTTTCTAAACCTGTTTTCCCTTCTGGCAGCCAAAGTGTCTGCTCCAGTGCTTGTGTGTGCAACTGACATTGAAGAAGACAACGTGAATGCAACTTTCAGGAAAGCATTAGAAAAGAAAACAAGAGAGCAAGCTGGATGAAAGTGGTTTTTAATGGCATTCCATGAAATTTGTACTATATAGATAGAGTGTTTTTCTTCATGCCGTATTTCAGGGTGGAAAACAACGTGCTTTCCCCAGTTGAAGAGTGGCTGCAAATACAGCCTGCAACACTCTGAGACTGGAGTCTTTGCTGCGGTCACCACCTCGATCTAATAAAATATATACCCCTAAGGAAAATTCAAGATAAAATTACATATCAGCAATAACATAAAACTATACTGAAACAAGGGGCAAAGACAAGATACAGACCAATCAATACACCTTTAGCAACCCATTCTGCACTGTCTCAGAGGGTCAGGCACCTCACAGGGAAGCAGCGTACTGGGAATGCAATACAGAGACTTCCAAGTCATTGCACACATCCTGATCCCAAATGGACCTGGCTAGACCAATTCTGCTTCAAGCTAGCTTGTAACAGCTCTATCAGCCGTCCTGTTCACCCCCAACACACATAAATCACCAAAGTAATACCATACTGACAGAACATTTGATGTTTTAGTTTAAGTTCGAAATCCCATTATAGTTCCTGCTCTTTACACTCCACCAGTTTACCCATACCTATATGTACAAATATTCAATTAGCACTCCTCTGTTCAAAACAGCTACACAAAAAAACATTAAGCAGAGATAAATTAAGTTCCTATAGAGCAGAACTCAAAAGCTAGGAAAGTCCAGAACTAATGGGGTTTATACAACCTTTTATTTGTTTCTCCATTAAATGTATATTATAACTCCTAGAAAGTCTAATGTAATCACATACTTTTTTTCTTTCCCAAGATTAGACATACTCACTGAATAGAAGGAGATACTTGATTAAAGAATAGCTGTGCTGTTTTATGGTAAGGGGGTTTTCTTCTATTCTCAAACATCTTGAAGAGTCTGGCTTTTTTACTACTTTGAAGACAGAAATAATCTCACAAGTTTTCCTACGCTGCTTATTGCTATGGTACTGACATGCTTTACAAACATAGAATAATTTCATAGCAGTGCAGGAGACATAAGGCATTACTTCCTTTTATCAGATAGGGACTTGAAGCAGAGACAAAAAAATTTCTAAGAATCACTGATCTGTGCAATTCTGTTCAAAGAACCTTGGTTTTGTCTTTTCAGAGTATTTGGCACTAATTTTTCCTCTTTGTTTTGACTGACTGTGGTGGTATTGAAATATATTCACGTCTTCAGGTGCATCCTTTTCCCCCACACACACACTCTTCCTTTTTGCTGTCTTTGATGGGTGATGTGGTTTGTCCTAAGCTAAGAACACCTGGTGGACTTTGCAGAAGGAGCTGTCTGGAGGCTCTCATTACAGAGATGGGGAAGCTGATATGTTGCTATTGACTTTGGTGCACACTGGCCTGAAAAAGAATATAAAATTCATTGGTAATATTTAAATAGATATTAAGAATAAATCTAAACATAATCATCCACCTAATCATTGTGTCCTTCTCATGCCTGGCTCAGAGCCTTGTCTCAACTACTTTGCAACATTGGCTTCAGTTACAGCTGCAAATGTGTGATGCTTTTGCAAAGGAGACTGAGAATCTTATGCTGAATAGCAGAAATCTGTAATGACAGCAATTTAAGCTGGTGATGACAATACAGCAGGGGTGGAACCCAGTTCTCTACAGCAGTACTACCTAACTTGTCTTGAGATGATACTTTGGATAAGGCAGGAACCTCAGAAGACATCCTAGTTCCCGCACTCAAAAAAAAATGAGAGAAATTCAACATCACATGCCCTCACCACATAATCCTTTGCTGAGCTTCACAACAAACACTTCCACAAAGGTGAAAACAGGAGATTGCCCAGACCATCTTTATCTTGGTCCTCCAATCAGAAGAGCTTCACTTTCCCACTTCATTAACAAAACAATGTTTTCTGCAAAACATTTTATGCTTTCAGTGAACAACTCTGTCTCTCCTCCCACTACTGGCTTCCCCAGAAACAGAAATTAATAGCTACAATAGTTGAAGTGAGAGACTAAAGTCTTTGAGAAGAGAGGAGGAATCTTCAAAGACATAGCTCTTAAGTAAAATTTATGATTTTTCTGAAGCTTATCACTTGACCAAATTTGTGGCAATTTTCAAAATAATAGTCCAATGGTACCCACAGCACAAAGGCTACCCATCCCCTAAATTCCAAATCTATACTGTACAGCTTGAATATTTAAAATAAGGGTCCTCCAGAGAGAGGTTCAAAATATTTTGGCCATTTGGGCTGAAAGTAAAAGTAAATCTAGGTAATCTGAGACAGACTTTGGTATTTTTGCCTTCAAATAATTGTATTTCACTACTGTGTGCCAGAAGATCACTGCTGCAGGACCGCACCTTGACTTCAGTGATCTGGCATGCAAAACTACACCTTCCTGAGAAGGTTCTGTCCATGTACTTCTCTCAATACATTAAAACACAAATCTCTCCCTCAGTGCACATCTCAAGTAACAAGGCCTACATTAAGAAAGAAACTCATGACCCTTCCTGGGCTAGATTTCTAGATAGACCAGAGACTGCACAGTGCTTCCTAGAATAGGGGATAGAAAACCCATGCTCAGCAGTGCTGGTTCACCTAGTCTTGTTTCCAAACTAAATATAGAAGCACATCAGCCAATGCCCATTTTTGACCCAAATTTAAATTAATTGCAAATATTTTTCTCCCTGTGATAGAGACAGTATCACAACTCCTACAGGTACCTGAAAATGAGAGAAAGATTAAGTTACTTTTCCAACATAACAGCTCATTATCTAAACAAAAATCAACAAAGTCGTACAAGGATTAAAAAAAAAAAAAAAGAAAATGCACACTTGCTTAGACTCTCTCTGGAATGTTTTTCACTCATTTTCCCCCCATACCATCAACTACCATGACAACTCTACAAATAGTATGATTTACTTATGAAATACTGTCTTCAACACTCACATGAAGAAACAAATTGATGAATTGGGGTTTTGATTTAAACTTGGGGCTGTGTATAATCGTATGAAGGTCATTTTTATTCAGCAAGACTCTGGTTTATAAATAGACACATGTGTGTTTATGTTTGTGAGCATACTGTGTATAAGCATCTGCTGAAGGGAAAAGAATTCTGGCTGATATTTATACAGCTGAAGCAAGGTTTACATACATTACATCCTAGGTCTGGAAAAGAGAGAGCAAACAAAGGGGGAAAAAAGACAAATGTTGATGACTCTTCCCTTCTCCTCTTGAAAGAATTCTAAATATGAATAGATGAGTAAATGTCCTCAGATATGCTCTGTGCTCCCCTTTAACATCAACTGTTTTGCTCAGCTATCTTGCTCTGAAATCAAGACTCTGCTACCAAACACAAATGTGTTCAGACAAAGGGTGGGACGTTTCCTTTCAAAGCATGGCTAGTGACATGAAACAATCTCTACTTTGCCCACCCTTCTCCATAATACTAATGTGACTGTCATTCTCGTCTAATTAAATTAGTCACTTCTACTTCCCATGCAATACTTTCTCTTTCCCTCCTCTTCCTCAGTCTTGATAAATCTCCATGTGACTTAGGCATCCCCATAATTCTGCCTAATTGGTTTCAGCTGTCATTTTTGAAGCTGGAATGCACGGAGAGCCCGGGGCTTGTGAATGGAACAGGAAGCACTTCCAACTTCATTCCCATCATGTAAAACCAGCAATGTGTAAGAACCCTCCCATTAAAACAAAACCAGGAGTGTTTGGCTGCCGGCGGTGCCATCATGCAGCAGACAGATTGTGCTGCTCCACTGAGGCAGCCAGGCTGCTGTGAGACATTCCTCTCTGTTCAAAGCAGAGCACACATTATTCATGCCCTAGCAGCCTTCCTGACTAAAATACTTTTCCTTTTGTCACCAACAAATTCTTAAACTGATAATATAATTTACCAATAAAAGGATGGGTACCAGGAATATTTAAAGTGACAGGAGAACAAAAAACGTTAATTCGTTTTAAATGGCATGTATCCTCCAACCTAAGTGCTCTGCAGATTACTGGGGCACAGTTTAAACTTATTTCATGTCACTAGTACCTTCAAAAGTGTCATAGACTCTCATTTTCATGTATTTCTGTGGCTTTCTATAATTCAATCTTTTCCCTCTATGAGATGACACAGTGTTACCCATGCTAACAAAAAAATGCCCTACAAGGTATCTCTGGGTGATGCCTCAGCAACTTACAGCAAAACAGCAGCAGACAACATCACCAGCTGGGCTGAGCAGCAGGGGAAAGATCTATATTAGGGATTCAAGGAAGAAAATCTGCCCCCTAAGACACTCATAATGAAAACAATTCTGATAACAGATGTTTTTAGTGCCTTGGATTTCTCTCACACTGTCAACAAAGATAAGTATACTTCAAAATATATGAACAACACTATATAGAAAAGGAGACTAGGTGCTGGGGAGTACACAATGCAGATAGAAATATATCTGAAAATCCCACAGAGAAAAAGGGATATACAATTGTCTGATTTTTGGCTGTTACTAGAAAAGACAAATTTATTTATGGATACAAAGTCCCTGTTCATTTCACAGAGAATAATCTGCTTCCTTACAGACAAATGAAACACACACCACTAAGGAAAGAATTGCTGAATGAACTAAGAGATCTTCAACAAAACACGGTTCTCTAAAGATGCCAGTCTATCCTCCTCTTTATTCTCTGTCCACCTTAATAATTCTATCAGCTTTCTGTTATTAGTA
Organism: Cettia cetti; assembly: GCA_013401135.1. Lineage (NCBI taxonomy): Eukaryota > Metazoa > Chordata > Aves > Passeriformes > Sylviidae > Cettia > Cettia cetti. The sequence continues at coordinate 96,897 of VZUI01096151.1, read as the reverse complement.
AATCAGGTTAGGGAGACAAAACCCACTTAATTTAGTGAGATTATCTGAACAAGAGAATGACATTGCAAAAATAAGGAGGCATTCCTGTTTGGTGTGATAAAAAACCTAGCATCAAATCATCATCTTGTGCAAACTGTGATGGACTTAGAGACCTCAAAATCAAGAGAGTTGGGACAGTTTTTGCCACCTGTAACGCGTGCCCATAAGGATCGGCATGAGCACTTTTTCTCTAATTTGTTATGTCACTGAGCTTCCACAACACTGACCATGATATGCACATTTAACAACAAGTGAACAAAAATAAAAATAATAAAAAGTTGAAGATACAAAAATGCTTCTTATTAGAGCATGGAAGATGCCCACAGGCTCATGGTGACAGTACTTGCCCCAGGACCACGTAAGGAGAACACATACACGGGAGGGAGGCTGACAATCCACATACAGCCATACTAGTCAGGAATCCACACTAATATTGACCATGGATAATTCAGTTGTATCTATAAAATCTCACCTGGAACAAGGGCTCTTTGTATGGTGGTGTGTGCAGCAGGGCAGTGCAAAGCAAAGCCTTCCTTTAAAAACTTCCATATCCTATGTAGACCTCTCTTCACACTGGCTGAGTGAATTTACGTGTCAAGTACCCTAATCCTAACTGTCCATGCATGACTGTAAGATTAATAAAAATTTTATAGGGAAAAACTCAGTTCAGACTGCAAGGCACAAAAGAAAAATGATGCTTCCATGGATTATATCTTCTTTATTCAAAGTAGTAAACCAGAAACAATTAATAGGCTTGCTTTCAAGAACTGGCTCTGTTTATTACTCAGGCTTGGTTCCTGGTTCCTCCTATTCACCATTTCTTAATTATCTTTTACATCATAAAACTATAAACATAAAAATACCTGCAATTATTGATTTATTCATTCTGACTTCAGGACTTTTACTACTTTTATTTTGCCAGAACTGCTCACCCCAAGTTTCTGTTTTTAAAGATTGCATAGATGTACTTTTAACAACATGACTAAATTAGTACAAAGCTACATTGTTCAGGAAGGAAAAATCTATTTTTAAGACTTAGAATTATGGTAGTCATCACTCTCCAAACAGTAAGTTCTCAACTGGTGGTTTGTTTTTTTTAATCTACAACTAAATAAATCAGATCTTCACATTTTAAGAGGAATTAAGCTTTATGACCCATATTATTAAAGAGAGCCTGAGAAAAAAAAGTTTAATTAGACTGGACAGTCTCTAGTGCAAGTTGAGACAATGTCAGGTTTCACCTCAGAGGAACTGGGCAATGCCAGTTTATGACAGAAATAAAAAGATAAGGAATATGTGGGATGCCACCAGAATTACTGATGATAGAGGTGTGCATAAATCTATAACATAGAAATAATTAATTACTAAACAAATCCAACCAAAAACCCAACACACACTAATGAACAAAAAAATGCACAACTAGAAGAATTTCTTTTTGTAAACGTTTTTTAAAGTAGTAAAAGAAACTCATATTTTTTCTTCAGTTCCTGACACAGGAAAGCAACAGCATTTTAACTTCACCGCAGGACTAAAAGGGTTCATATTTTGCTGATGAAAATTATGATGCAGAAAGATACATATAGAAAATACTTCAAAAAGAAAAAATAATAATCTTACCCATATCTGCTATCAATGACAGAATTCCATTGATTATTTGCCTAAATTGTTCTTTAAAAACTGACAATATTAGAGAAACCATCACCCCACAGTACCTTCTTAAGTGCTTTATTGTTAGCATGAAAAGGGCATTCCTTGAGTTTAATCTTTCTCTTCCTTACTGTAATTTCAGATTTCCTTTTTTTATCCTCTTTACTATTCACATAGAAATAGGTCACTGACTTTCTCTGATATATTTAAATGTTGTAAATGTCTCATGCTTTTTTTATCCTCAACTCTTAAGAGCCCTACTTAGTTTGAGTTTTCCTTAGAAGGCTTTATTCTTGATGTTTACTCACCCTTGACTTTTTCCCCCTCAGGTCCCCAGCTGATTCATATCTTTCTTGTGTGTACAAATTTACCCCTTAGGATGGTGGCCTTACCTGTATTAAGTAGAGTGTCATCACTGACATGTCTACTATGCACATGCATCTTACTACATGTATGTGGTTTTTAATGGACTGCAATGACACTTGAATTTTTATCTGTAATTTAGAGAAAAACTAATTGAGATCTGTCAGAAAGTAGAATATCCAGTATTCCATCCATTATCTCAACTCTGGATGTTTCTTATGCTTTTCTTTTGTTGTGTATATTATTTTGGGTTTGGTTTTATAAAAAATATTTACATTGAATGCAAGTGTTAATAAAAAGAAGAGATAATAGGTGCTAATTATTAAATGGTGCACAGCACATCTAACCAATATTTACCAACCATTAGTAAACTGTACAAAAATTGGTCATTCGGATACACACAGCCTTCAAGCCTGTTGGATTGCAAATCTTGATTAATTTTATTAATACATCTATTTATCGGCTTTGCCCTCCATATGAAGTCTACACAACAGATGGAAATCGTGCAAAGACAGGATCACAGAATCACAGAACGTGCTGAGCTGGAAGAAAGCCACAAGGACCATCAAGTCCAATTCCTGGTCCTTCACAGCAGCATCCTTCAAGAGTTATACTATGTGCTCAAGAATATTGCATGAGTAACATCTGCCCTTGCTAGAAATGTCTAAACTTCTTAGCCTAGCAGGAGTATTTTTACTTAAATTTAAATATTTTTCACTCCTTTCCTACCAATTCCCATGTGTGGCAGAGTATTTACCTCTCAGCAAAGCACAAAACAATTTCCTTCTGAAATCCCACCTCAATCCCTCCCTCCTGAAGCCTATTTTGTTTGCATTTCCAGACTATACTTGGACATCAGCAGCAGGTGTCTCTGATCCTCTCATTAAAACTTGAAAAACAAGGCTTTCCCAAGAGCAGTATTCCCTTACTGCCTCTTCTCAACAGTACAGGATTTCCTTTCTCTCTGTTTACTCTCAGCCTTGTTCTGTCATCTTTTTGACTGCAATTTGAGCAATACAACTTAAGGCAAGCATGGGGCACGAGGTAGGGTAAAGCTACAGGGGAAGTGCTCCTTCTCTGGTCAAGGTGAACAAAAACTACTAAATTTAACTGCTCCCATACTCAGGGAGCCCTCAGTGACTCTGCTCCTTGCCAGGGAGGACAAGCACGGGTGACTGGAGGCACCTGGCTTGTTGCAGAGCTTCACCAGCTTTCAGTTCGTGTTTACCATAGCTGGACAGGCAGCTCAATTTCAAACAGGAAGAAAATCACCCATAATTTCACTTTCACACCAAAATAATGTAATTCAGGCTCCAAATAAGTTTCACTTCAAGTCAAGGATTAGAAGACTCCTCCTTCCTTCTGGTGCCCAGTTCCTCTCTACATATTTTCATTCACTGAAGGATCCTAGTGATAGGAGCTTGAAACAGCTCTGGGACACTACTGATTTTCCTTGCTCTCTTACTCACTAAAAACCAGTGGCTTTTTTGGTTTGTTTTCAAAAAAAATCAATGCCATCATGCCTTTAGTTTTAGCATTTGCTCCCTAGTAAAATAAATAGAAATGGAAAAACAATAATAGTGTTCAATCCAAATTATCAAAAGTTGTAAGAAACAGAAATTTTTCAATGAAAAAATTTTTGGTTCTTGCAGGTGACTAATTTTGCCCATTTTGTAAGTATTATGTAAGACAAATTCATCCCAAGACAAATTCAAAATCTCAGTGGTATAATTCTTAATTCTGATAAAGAGTATATATGTCAATTTCCAGTAAGATATAAAATGAGAAGCTCATACCAATTTTTTTCTTATGGGAAATAGGAGGGAAATGTAACTAATGAACTTTATTAAGTAAACTCATTGTATAGCAACTTATTTTAGCTGCTGTAATGAAGCAATGAAAATTAAACGTTCTTCTTTAATGGGAAGTAATTTTTAGAAGCAAAAACATACACAAATATAAAAATGGGCAAGGCAATTGAAAATGCTTGGGTTTAAATTACATTATTAGATTACTCTGGAGCTTTTTCACTGTTGAGGCAGACATAATATTGCTCATTACTCATCCTTCCAATTATAAGTATCTGTTCTTGTTGCAAACCTAGTTCATAAATATTGAAAGCATGATGTAAAGTATTGCTATACAAGCTCACTTTTACAAGCCAGAATAGGACGAGCTGCTGGTTCATTTATTGATAATAATGTACTTACATAATTATGCATAATACTAAAAACCTCATTATCATTCTACCAAGCCTGTAGCAAATACATTTTGCTTAGGATTGCATTTCAGCAATTAAATGGTTCTAAATTCAGTCATCTTCCTTCCAAATAAACAAGTGAAGCAGCAATTGGTAGCACCTAATGATCATTTTAGAGCAAACAGATGTGAACCCATCTTCAGAGATTTCTCAATATGTCTGAGATCTCACCTGTAAAATTCACCACCTCCTTGGGCAAAGCTGGCCATATCAGTGACACTTGCACTTGCCCCATAAGATTGCCTAAACTAACAGCTAAACAGAGTCTGGTGAGGAAGGGAACAAACCCTATGTGAACAGTCACACACCTCCACTGAACTGTAAAGGTGAACTGACCTTTTACTTTGGGATGTCACTGCAGTCCCAGACAGCAGACGCAAAGTGCATCAAAATTTCATTTTCAGGTCTTGCTTAGCACATCCCAGTTAACTATACACAAATAATTTTCTTTACCATTTATACATGAAAGACTATCTGCCATTCAGGTTTTGTAGAGGAAATTCCAAGCAGCTCACTCTCAAAACTCCCCAGGTAATAAGCAATGGTTCTCAGTCACCCAGGGGTAGAACTGAGCTCTAAGCATGCTTTGCAATACACTGACATAACAGTTAACAGAAAACACACAGAAATTATGCCTTCGTAACAAGGTACTATATTCTAAACTACCATTGACTAAGTTCTTTCATTCAAAAGGAGTAAGCTCCCTTTCTCTTCTTCCACCTAAATGTACAGCTCTACATTCACCACCAAAATGTTTATATGGAGAATAAATTTCTCCTGATCTTCCACTGTCAGATAGAATTTTTAAAGATTGCCTGTTCTTGACTTTGCAGACCACCAAGTTTAAAGTTAAAAAACTCTGTCGTGTTTTCATCTGACAGACATATATATTGAAAAAAAAAAAAGCTAGTTTGAGGGACCCAGAGAATTTCATGACTGCCATGTTCCCTTTCAGAGGGTATTCTGCTTTCAGCATTTAACTTATTACCGTAACACATTTTGCAATGAAAGATGCTACATTAAATTCAATTTCATTCTATTCTTTCAGGGTCAATGCTGAAAACAAACACCCCTGATAACCTCAGATATTTCACCAGTATTATTTTCCCAATGAAACCATCACCAACCTAGCAACCCAAAGTTTTCATTTTCTGAGAACTCTCAGATCAATAACTGTTCATTCCTAATTTAGTCATGATATCTCAGTCAAACATGTGCTATTATGTTTGAAAAGGTCAATAGTGATCAATGGAAACAGTGTATCAGTTCCATTATATCCCTTTATGAAATAAGTCAAATTCAACCCCTTTTAGGTTAGAATTCAGTCATTCAAAAACGTACACCACCATGTAATTTTAATCAGATTAATATTTTTACTTCTTTCAGTGCAAATTACTCATATGATTGTGCTAAACCACATACAGGTGTTAAAATAACAACAAACCAGCCACTAGAGATACAGAGCTCAGTAACACAAATTACACAGCTAGATTGCACACACAACCAGCCAAAATTTGTACATTGAAATGGGCAACTGTAATTTTTGCTTCTGCATATTCACTGCATATTCACAGCATAGGGGCAGGTTACAACATCATTATTATACAGACTTAAGGCTGTTTGCAGAGAAAGTATCCTTCCTTTCTTCCCCAGCAGCACCTTGAGAGACTGCCCACCAGCCTAAACACTAAACTATTACTTGGATCAGTTGCAAGAAACCAGTACTAAGTGAGATTCTCAAACAGCCTCAATGGCTACCAAACACCATGGGAACCAAAAGGTGCAACCACCAGCAGGGTTGGTCCCTTGTTGTAAAACAGCTAAGTGAATCCAGAAGAATGTGCCACTGCATGAAGCTTAATCTGTGTCTGTACATGGCTGGGAGCCAGAGTCATAAACAACTTATCTTAAACAACCTGCCTAAACAACCTTACTGGATATAAAATCCAGAAACTTGCATCAGTAAAATAAGCAACATGTAAAATCCAGCAATTTGAAAATAGTGTAATAGGCAAACCCATTTATTTTAGGAAGAAACATATCCTGTACATCTAATTTCTCAACCAGCTCCAAAGAACACAGCTAAATACAGCTGCTGATAAACGGGACTGCAAAATGTATTAATGTAAAGATATGCAAGTAAGTGTACGCTGACCATTACATAAAATTAAGTATCAAGGCTTTTCCTATGTTACTTCAGTGTGTAAGTCAGGAGCAGAAGAACTGATACTACTGATTTTAAGGAAATGAATTAAATTTATATTACTGTTCCAGTATCTGAGGTAAAAAAATACGTAGTGTATCAAATGCTCTGTAGGCTGCTGCAGTTGAACACCCAGGCCTTCACAGTGTAACCCATTTACATAAATACACAAGGTGAAGGGCTTCTCCAGACAAGATTCTGCAATGCTGGGTACATTATCATGTAAAAATTAAGGCCTGCCCCCCCCAGAAACAATTCCTGTCTTAAGAAGAGATGTATTTAGAGTAATGCTAGAATCACTGTACTTTATTTACAGTGTCTTACAGACTACAATACATATAATAACTGATATTATACTGAAAATCTAATGGTATCTAAACTAATTTGTTTCTTTTAAATTACATGCTTTTGGACCCATCTGTGAAAACTGGGAGGTTAATTATGATAGTCCATTGCATAATTCTACAGCTAAATGCTAAAGTAGTTCTACATAAATGCCATATGTTTGTCTTAGAAAAACTAAAAAGATTAATTAGAAGGCCAAGGCCAGTACTTTGGAAAGTAATACTCTCAACACAATTAGATCCTTACACTGCCTACTATATAAATTGAAGTTTTAATTAATAGTTAAAGCATTAGTCATGGCAAAATTTTAAAAAATCCTGAATTCTAAATTGCATGCACCAGACATTGTTTTACTGACTTTGCTTATAAAAAGACACTCTGCACAAGCCAATCATAAAAAAAAGTCAATTTAAACTTGATATATGCTTTTCATTAAAGAGCATATACCTGTTAAGCACTTCAGTCCTGTTCTTCCCTACATTATTCTCACCTATTTAAAGTTACCTGATCACATCAATAAAGAAAAAAACTCCAATACACAAACTATAACTAGGAAGCAGAGTAAGTTTGAAAAGTCAACTCAACAGCATAAAGTCCTTCAAGAAGAACCCTATCAGCCATTTCTCCATTTCTGAATCTGGTTTAGCCCAGCTTTCTGCTTTTAGCCAACTCCACTACAAAGTAAAATCTTTTACAGCCATTACTCTCCTGAATGAAGTAAAGGGTTATTTTCGCCTGATTCACAGATCACTTGATAAAGATAAAATTCAATACACTCTGGACAATACCTTGAACAGTCACTTTACTCACCACATATTCAAACACAAGTGTCAAGGTCTCCTTGGTGTGAATGATGTCATGAAGCAGCACAATGTTTGCATGTTTCAATCCTTTCAAAAGAGAAGCTGAAAAGCAAAACATATATGTTATCTTAAAGAGTATACAGATATTTTATATTGTTTTGTTCTCTTTTTTAATGACTTAAATGAGCTTCATAACCTGACAACCAATAGTTTTACTTTAGTATCTTCTATATTCATGAGTTCCACACATTCCATTTTTGAAGATTACACCTTCCCATTCAATGCTATTTTCTCCACCTTGCTGGTCAAACTCAGCCTCACTCTGAGGCCAAAATGAGCTGGAGCAAAAGATGCTTTCTTTACACAGCCTCCTCTAAGTGAATCACTCATGTCTGAGCAACCAGACACCAAGAGCACTCCTACACTCAAAGGTTTTGGTTTTTTTGTCTCAGATAAAAGTCAAACATGTCTTTTCAAAACATCATCTTTCCTATTCAACACAACAGAGTTGCTGTCTAAATTAAGTGCAGCATCTAACCTATCAAAAGAGTTTAAGCAATAATTCTCCTTTCTCTCAAATATAACAGAGATTTAATGCATCATTTGTATTAGCCTATGAGAATAAATACATGGTATTTTCTCACTTTATTTTTTAATGGTACTAGCTCATGTCTTCAGAAAAGACAAAGACTTTTCTAGTGAACTTTCGGGTAATCTCCTTCACTAATTTTTTTTTACAACCTAATATATATTTAATGTTCATTCCATATTACATAATTAATGTTCCACAAGACATGGCATATTTTAGCAATATATGCTGACAAGCCATGTGTTGTTACCAATGTCATTCTGTTGTCGGTGCCTTGTCATCTCATGCATACATCTGAGCAGGACTATCAGTCACACCAGCAAGTAAATAATAGATACAAAGACATGCAAATGAGTGGCATATTTCTAAACTGAATAATGTGAGAACTTTCCTCTGTCACCCTTCTACTTTTGTCAAGGAAAAAAAAGGGAAGACCAAATGTGTGCCTCAATCCTTTACTGTGCAAAAAGGAAACTACAGAGCTTCCACAGCACTGTTACCCCTTGCTGTCCTATTCAGGGTTTTCCAACAGGCTGAGCTAACTCCAGGGGTCATGTGGCTTTGAATTAAGATAAGTACGTATCATCTCTCATACTGGTCTCTGAGAGATCAATCTGACAAGTTAATCACTCTAAGATTAACTCTAAAAGCAACGTGGCATCTGGCTGCATCAGCGCTCCTCCACAAGCATCCTTAGCATCAAACTCTGGAATTCATAATTCTGGAGTTCATCCTAGGCAGAAGGCAGACAGAAAAGAGGAAAATACCATAAACCTGCTTCAAACTGAGTATCATCACAGACACCACAAAGACAGGACTGCAATCCTGCAAGGAAGCTCTACAACCAAGAATGAGGCAACCCTACAAGCAGGCTGAAGAGGTGAGAAGAAAAATTTCAAAAGAGCTTGCTTTGGCTTGCACTACACAGCTCATGCTATTTAGGGAGCCAGGACAGAGGAGTCTTTCCTGTGCTCTGATTTTGTTGCCACTGAGTTGTATAACAACTACTGTAAATGCAAATAAGAATTTTAAACATTTGATCAGTGCACTTCCAGAATCTGTTAATATTCCATAAATTAAATAGAGGCCTTTTTTGGAAAGGGACAGCTGTGAGCAATTTTCATGGGATCCTCATCTTAGAACTTGGATGTTTTCTTGCAACTAAAGCTCAGAGAGAATTGGATACGTTTGGGGTTTTTTTAAAGACAACAATGAGAAATCGTTACTAGAAAAAGGTATGGAAACAAACAAAAGATAAAGAACATCTGTTTTGAAAGATACCTTCTAACAGAAGCAAGAACTTTTAGCCCAGGAAAATGCTAATAAGAGTTCACCTGACGTAAGGTTTTTACCAGCTCTGTCCTCAAACCTTATTGAACAACCGTATATTCACAGACATTGGGAACAAAAAAACCTTCTTCCTAGCAGAGCCTGTGTTGAATTGTAATAGTATTTATGACCTCTCTCAGCTTTTGCTGTTCAGATCATCACCTGGGGGCTTTAATTTCTCTAGTTGGCCATTACTTTGTTGCAAGAATCTCTATACGGTCATTAAAGCTTAAACACTACACTGAAAGCAGCTTACCTCTAGGTCTTTGCAAATACTGTCTTTCCCCTTCAGTCCCCGCCCCCACTCTTATTTATCTTCTCTGATACCCAATTCCCTCCTTTAACAGCCTCAGTAATCAGCATCTGCCATATATTACAAGAACTACACCTGCAGGGTGAAATTTCTGTCTTCTCCATTGGTCCAAGTGAAATACAGTAGGTAATATAGCACAGAGAGCAAAATCATTTTAATTGCACTAATTTTACGCTACAGAAATAAGTAATTACACTATCAATTTATGAGAATTTTGTGAGAAAACAAACATAACTGGGGAAAGTAAGAGAACTACCCCACATCAGGACTTACCATTAAGATTGCCTGTCTTGTGAAAACACTATTCTGTTTCTTAAAAAAATGGGGGAGGGGGGAATTAAAAAGAGAAAAAAAAAGTTGAGTGAAATAGGAATGCTGTTTCTTCTTCCACAGAGTACTTTAAAAACAAAATTAAACAGCTTTTCTGAACAAATGAACTATACACCTTTTCTTTTGGTCAAGTTTTTACTTAAAGGCGATAGAATTTTGGATGAACTTCACTAATTCAAAGACAAACCCCAGAAATTCACATTCGAAAGAATAAAAAAGAGTCCAGAGAATCTGTCAGCATCAGCTTTCCAGAGAATCTGTCAGCATCAACTTGAGACAAGGCTGACTTTACCTTTGAAGCTGCCAATGCAGCTGCTACTGGAGCTCAGTGAGAAGTCAGGTGCTGCTGCGCCTGGTGTTACTTCTAGAACAAAATAATTCTGTCAGAGAAGGCCATCTCCATCCAGTGATTTTTACCCACAGATTTCACAGAGTTGCTTTTCTTTTAAGATAAAAAGACTAAAATATTGTTGAAAAAGCATTGCAACATCTCACAAAAGTGGGACCAATGTACTAGTACTCACTGTATTCTTAACATGTATTTTTAATAATAAAATTATACAATGCTGCTTCAAAAGTACTAGCACACTCTTTTTTACCCTTGGTAGGAAACGTAAGATAAACAGATGGCAGCATTTTTAATTAATTTCTCCAAAGAGTTCTGAGGAGGAACAGCAGCAAGGAATGTTAAAATCCTTTTTTAAACACTTTGGACAAAGTATTACATTGGGTTTGAATGGTGAGGTGCTTGTTCTGTCATCTGTGTTTGCAGTCCCACATAGCAAATTCTAACAGGGAAGGCGAATTTTTGACATACTTCAACAATTACCAACATCCCAGATGATAATTTCTGTGACTTTTACAGAAGCTCATGATCTGAGTCGCTAAATGTACCAACACACCACACTTTCCATCAAGGGTTAATAACCATATTTGCATACTTAAAGGAAACACATTGCATTTGCTTGAATAACCATCACAGGCTTTGCTTGCAACAAGGGGATGCTCTCATCTATTATGAGCTCCTGGCAAGCTGCCATATCGCTTGTGCTGGTCAAGGAGGTTCTTGCTGTTCCCAGATGAGTTGCATTCTAAAGTACACTCACTCCACGAGCAAGGCAAGCCAGATGGACTGCAGCCAACTCATACCCAAAACCTGAGTAGCATCAGTAAATCAGTGCTTCGCTCCCTGAGGGGTTTATAGCATCAACTCAAGCCTGACACTCCGTTAACAAAGCCTTGTGACTTTTAGAACAGCCTCAGCTTGGGAATGTTTTGAAAAAGGCTATTCCCATATCTCATAAAGTAATATTTCACTATTGTATAATAAATTCAACGAAAACAACTGTTACTATTGACTACCAGGTTACACAGAAGAACATTTCACGAGCAATGATAGTAGTTTTTGGACTTGGACATGTACATTAAGCTTGAACATTAATTATGGACCTTTGATCATCCACTGAGTCTTTCAATTTCTGACTATCATTTTATTCTCCCTTTGTGAAAAATCACAAATCTCCACTGTGGCCCTAGACAGAAAAAAACCCCATGATCTTCAAACTGGCTGATATTTCAGTGACATGGAAGCCTTTCTTAGCAGCAGCAGAACTCAGCCTCATGCTGCTAATATGCACCATAATGTACAACTGATGATGCTCTCTCATATTTCCACATTTTCAACATTTTTCTAAAAAGCATATAAAAATACCTGCTTTCCTCAGTATCTGGGATGTCCTCTGGGGTTACCATGCACCAGTGCTAACTATTGCTCATACTGCTACTCACATGCAGTGCTCACCCTTTCCCACTGCCTCTCCAGGAGGATTTCTCTCATCAGGAGACCTTTGAAGAATGCACACCATGGAAGCTTGCACTTCTCTAATGCTGTTAATGCAACTGTGCATCTTTGCTGCCCTGCTGGATTTTTGAGATGCCAAAGAACGCACATTCTAGTCAGTCACACAAATCTGTGAAAGCAAGTAAGCTGCTGTGCTTCAGAACCAAACAACTTATCTTTAAAATTCTGCAGCTTGTCACACTCTGCAGACACAACGGTGCTCTCTGTCAGAATGCCAACTTCCTCACATACACAGTTGGGAGCAGTCTCTGAGCTCTCCTGGAAAAGTGTCCTTAGTGAGAAAACATTCATAGGGTTTTTTTTCCTCATAACCATGTTTTCTGAACAAACACACTCAAATGTGTCTTACTGCCTGCACAAACTATACTTCTGCTTCTCTCCCAGCAACTTATTTTCAATCTATACATCTTTCATAGCAATTTTTAAAATTTGGCCTGAGAGCAGAATGTCCCTTATGCTTCTCATCCACTTCCCACACAGCAGGAATTTCTGTGTTACTTAGAATTCTACCACAGAGACAGGAATTCAGCACTCTGTTGGTTTTGCAGCAATAAATGTGCAGTAATTTCCTCCTCAGAAATGCAGTCCCCAAATCTACATTTTGCTATTTTCCAGTTCACCCATCTGAAATGATTTACTATGGGCAAATAGCTTTGCTTTCCTAGAACCCTAACATAACAAAATTCAATTCAGTGAAAACTGTACATCCTAGGTAAGACCACAGTGACCAGAAACTTCCCATCTTCTCACCACAGGATATATTCTACAGAATGATCATTATTTATAGTACATATGTAACCCCAAGTAATTGATTCTAGAGCTGCCTACCTATAAATGCACAGAATTGGTCAGCTTCCACCCTGATCTTAGTGGACACAATGCAGTAAAGATATATAGGTCACTCTTCAGCTTGGAAAACTTTCTAGGAGGAAGTTTCATAACAAATTGAAAAAGAATTTCTGAACTACAGAAAGAAGAACCAGCAGAACAGATGTGTTATTATATAAGCTTAGCTCAATTACCTTATTTACATCTAATTCCAACCTCATGAAAGTCCCTTCTAGATTTAACAAATGGTCCTTATGCTAGTTTTTGTTACATCAAAATAATGACAGTCTGCCATTAAGAAAGCAAACATTGCTTCACATGCTTGCAAGAAAGGACTTGGTACTCCTTCAACTGTAGGTCACTTTGCTGGAGGGACTGCATGGATCAAATTGGCTTTCATTTACCTTCTCAGCCTCAATTCAGGCTTACATGTGTGACTTGAACTTTTAATCAAGTTTTTTTTTTTGTTTGTGGAATTTCTTTTTGCTGCTCCTCCTTGAAAGTATAGTATGCTGTTAGAGAAGAAATACAGAAAAAGCGTGTGTGTGTGTGTTACAACATATAGGAACCTTCAAAGGTTCTTGTTAGCTGTAGTCCCATAAACAAAAGGCAGGTCACAAACCTGCTAAAATCTCTTTGCCTGTTGAACTGGAATAAAACACTGGAAGGACTGATCAAATAAGCTCTGAAAAGCACTACAATATATTATTCTAACAGTTATACAGAAGACTGCTGCCATATGAAATGAATGTCTCTTTCATTACATTCTAGATATAAATGTATGCATTGTGTATTGTTCCCAGCGCTCTTCCAACACAAGTACAGATGGAGGTTAAAAATAATGAGACATCATCCTATTAAAGCCAGACTCTTCTGGAAAGCAACTGTAATATTCTACTCCTATCTTGCAGCCACCAGTCATATTTTGCCTTACCTATCCATTTCAGTATTCAAGAGGAGGAAACTGGGCAAACCAAAAATATGCAGGGTTTACAGAAAACAACTCTATAACGCAGGTAGCATGTGAAAGCAGGAACATTTCTATTACTTTTTGATGCACACATAGCATGACCAGGACTAATAAAATCTATTTATAAAACCATCACTGGCTGTTTTTAGCCTTGTTATCGTGACAAATTTCAGACACTTCTTCACATAAATATACCTTAGGATTACTTTGGAAGTTTTCAACCTAAACAGCTCTTCCCATCTTTCAAAAACAGGCTTTATTAACAACTTCTATAACCCATTAAATAACTTTCCCTTTGGAAAAAACCAAACCCCTCAACCCAGTGTTTTGGAGTAGAGACTCAAATCTGGGAACGAAGAGGCCTTTAAAATAGAAATGCACACATTACAGTCTCTGTAAAACTACTCTAAATTTGGTAAATTAAAGCCTTGGAAATTGTCTCTTTGGGTCAGCCTGACTATCAGCAGTGTGAAAGGAAGGAGGAGTACCAAAAAGGGGAGAAGACAGGTGGGGCTGTGATCCACAGTGGAAGCTAGGACAGCTGGGTAAGGAGAAAGAAAAGCCAGAGGATAAATGAACATCCTTCACAGGTGGGAAAACGCAAGAAGTGGAAAGAGCACACAGGACAGAAAAGGGACAGGATGCAGAGCATGGGGTGGGCAAACACTCACATTTCGGAGGAAGTACACAAGAGCCTGCAGACACTAGCACATATTCTCCACTGATGTCCACACAAAAGCCCAAGATTCCCACTGCTTTCAGCAGGAATCAGTGAGAATGTCTGGCAGTTTTCCTCATTCTCCTGCAATTTCAGTCTACAGAGAGAAGCACCCTTCAAAGTACCAGTTAACATTTCTGTTCAAGCAGGATGTGTTCATATGAGAGCTAGCAAATATAATGAAACACTGGAGTGCAGATGCAACACCAGAAAATGGAATATAGATTTCCACTTGCTTTTTCAAACATTTGGAACATTACTTAAACAAAAATCCAAATTAAAATAAAGAATGCCAGGCCAAGTGCTCCAGAGATGGACGACAATTACAGGGGCTGCTGCAATGTAAACTCTGAGATACACATTCCTGATGTCACTACCATGAGATAAGCCAGAGTTTCAGTTCACAGCTGCTTCACATCTATCTTGCATTTATCTCACTTTTTGACAACCTGCAAATTCACAGCCAAACTTCTCTTGCAATGGCCAATTTGTGTGCTTGTACCCATTAACTGTTCTCTTTAATATTTTTTTTTCACGGATGGAATAAGCAGTGGAAGGATCTTGCCCCTTCATCAGAGAAGCTGAAAACTCCATGAGGTCCAAGACAGAAGAAAATCATCTTGATCTAAGCATCAGAATGATTTTCTAAGGATCTCAGATTAGGATCTAAGCATCCTGATCTAATCATCAGGACTAAGCATCACTTTAAGTCACTCAAGCTGATAATATGACCACGTTTCTCATTTTCTGAACATTTCAACTTTTGATCTTCATTCACACTTATCAGAACCACAGAGTGCATACAATTACTACAGAACCCCAAGCAACCCTACACACTATTGTGCTATATAATGCTATGCAAGTACTTTGAAAGTCATCTCAAACCCATCATTTAAAAGAACTCTTGGCAAGTGGGGTGCTGACAAGATGAACAAATATTTAAGTAGTCAGAGTAGGGTGACGAGTGTTCTAGAAATTTTCAATACCATCTGTGTTTTAGTAATGCACAGTAGGTGCCTATAGCTAGAGCCACCCATCAAGAACATTAAATTAAATTAATCGATCATCCTCTGACACAGGCAGAGACCACACAGCAGGAGCAAACATGGTGCTGTTGTGTAATGAAGGAAAGAACAGTAGAAGCAGAGAGACAAAATTAAGTTTTCACAGGTAAACTTAATTCTGACAACTTCTGAATGATTGAATTTGCAACCATAATAAAGATCCTCTGCTGTAAACGGTATATCTGCACTATTAGAATTACACTGTCCAAATGAGGAAGTAAATAACCAAGTACCAGCACTGAACCTCATGCTCTGCTGAAGTCAATGAGCATTTTGTTACTCACTTTTTCCAATGCATCAATATGACAAGAAACCACTTAACCTTATGTACCTGCAATGAATTTTTTTTTGTACACAGAAGACAGAAAGGCATCATAGGAAATAATTAAATTGCATTGACATGAAACTCAGTTGCCTACCAGCATACTTGAGCCACTACTTAAAAATGAGGAATTCTACAGAAAAGCTATTTTAGAAAAAAATTACTTTTGCTCTATTTCTCAGTGGGCCATTTCCTTCATAAAAAAAAAAAAAAAAAAGCTGTACAAAAAGCAGATTCATTTGTCAGCACACACTTCAGGCAGCAGAAAAAAAAAGGCTTGTGGCATATGTCTCGCTATTTTTCAAAAAGGGAGTGAGACAGGAGTCTTTAAAAGATCATGTCAATTTTCTTCCTTTGGGTGGGTGATGCTCAACATGCCTTTTTTCCCATAAGTGGAAAATAAAGCTGGAATGCTCATAGCATTGCTGTGTCTCTTGCAATGGTTTAGACGTTAAAGAAAGGCAGACTCAGTAGAAAGCTAGCAAATAATTATTTTTTCAACTATTTTAGTAAACAAAATCAATCACGGTGAAAATAAAGCATACTGCTCTGTAACTGAAAGGAGAAAAATATGGAGTGTATATCAGAAAAGAACAAAAATTTCATAATGAAGCAAATGAAATCCAGTCACTGGGTAACTTGCCCTAAAAAGCAATTCACAAACTATTAGGCTCTTAAGCATCATTAGAATATGAATAATATCTAGAAAATTTTAAAGGACAGGAAATAATCTTAATTCAGGCTAGATCTTTTTGATGCCTTTTATAAGATTTGTAATTAATTTCTCTTTCCCATCCAAAAATATGCTAAGTATGCTGATTACAAAATGGCAATATTCCCTCAAGTAACTTGTAAACTAATTTCTACCATGAAAAAAGCAATAGTGATGAATAGCAATAGCAAGCTTGCAGACACAATAGCAGCAAAATCAGTGAAGGTTAA
This sequence comes from Cettia cetti, assembly GCA_013401135.1. NCBI lineage: Eukaryota > Metazoa > Chordata > Aves > Passeriformes > Sylviidae > Cettia > Cettia cetti. The sequence goes on along the minus strand of VZUI01096151.1, from coordinate 79,971 downwards.
ATTTTTTCCAGACTAAATTAGTTGAAAGATTATATCGACAATCGACAGCCATTGTGACCAATGAAGCCCTTTGGTGCCAACACTGCTGGACATCCACTTTGCAAGCACATAATCTGAAACTACATTTTAAGTGTTATTTTCACATGTGAAGGCCCTATCAATTCACAAGGAGCAGATATACTGTCCTCCTTCTGCATTTGCCCTGTGGTCTCTGGGTACTGTCTTGGTTCTCACCCCATCGCTGAACTGTCATTTACTCTTGCAGTTCATAGTACCCATCAACAGTATTAGTAGAATTCAAGGTGCAAGCAATGGAGAGGAAACAGAAAAACTGGGAGTCCCAGGATATTTGCTTTATTCATCCCAGAATGTAACTATATCCGAATCAATACGACTGCAAACTTCACAAATTTACATTTAAATGACAGTGGAGAGCTGTTATTATCATGTCACTCTCAAGAGCAGCATGTGCTTATTGAAAGGTTGGGGATATTTTTCAACTTGGAAATATGTGATATACAGGACAAAAATTTTCATTTAAGCAAAAGACAGCAAGTCCTGTATGTTTCTTTATAAAGCAGCTGGCCCTCATAGAGTGCAGGAGAGGTGCTAGAACAGAAAAGATGGGCTGAAGGAATGTCTCATCTTCACAGAGTCGACAGCCATAGCTGACAGTGATCATCACCCTGTGGTGATGTAAAAGTTAAGTGATGCTCAGAGGAGACCTAGTAGGTAAGGTAGTGATTTCTATCCTCCTACTTTTGCTAAAAACATACCCATAATTTTCAAATACAGATTCAAAATTACCTGTGTAGATGCATGACATGAATCAAACTATGGATCTAAATCATACTGGAAACCATTCTGAGCAATGACATAATTAAAGCACTCCTAAGAAATGTGAGAAAACACATTAAAAGGATCTTCAAGCATAACCCATTAACACCACAGGTGGCAAGATTTTTTTTAAAAGGACAACTCAACAGCTTGTCTGTCTACTACATACAGATATAAAACATCCAGCCCCCTTGAAAATATACTCATTTCTTCCATCCTGTTGTGTCATTCATCAATTATAATTACAGCAATTTACTGTTTGCTTTTCCAGATATAATTCTTTTTATAGAATCATAGTAATTAACAATGACAGTAGCAAAATTGATAGCCCTGCTTCTTAAAGTACCCATTCCTCTAAAATGACACTACTGCCTTAACAGACTTAAACAATTGTCCTCATCTTTTCCAATTTGTCTAACCATGTTTGTTCCAGTCAAAACAGGTCAGCTCTTCTCCAAGAGAGAACTAGAGAATAAATATGCTCTTTAATGTTGCTGACCTTTTTTTCAAACAGTTCTCTGAACTCATTCATTGAAAGGTGGCCTTTGGAAGTTAGACTTCAGGTCGAAGAAATGCCTTTTCTAGTTTCTGTGAAAAATTGACCAATTTCTCAAAGTTTACATCCAGTCAATGGAAAACTGTACTTTAAAGCTGCACTTAAGCAGCTAAAATCTCCCAGGGAATCCATGCTCCCTGAGCATGCTTAAACATTTAGGTATTAGGCAGAAACAGAAGTCTGAGCCAAGAAATCTGGAATACAACACCAGTTATAGATAAGACAGTGTCATCAGGAGAACAATTCTAACAGTTTCCCCAAAATCTCAATCACAAACCTGGTTTTGGCTGAATGCATCTTCAAATCCTGTGCCCCATTTCTGCTCCTCCCCCTTCAATCCCGCTAATAACAAAAAGGGTGGCAAATGCTAGCCCTGTCCAACTAGATTCCCCACTCTCCATGCCATAGGCTCCTGACTGAGGCCAGCCAAAGTCATCAACCCTTCCCATCTTCCTGTTACTGCTTTCTACCCTGGTGTTGCTTTGAATGGCCCTGAATTTGCATTCTTCCAAACTCACTGTGACCAACATCTATTCTTAACTTCCATTTCTCTAGTCCTCCTCCCTACCACTGCCCAGGTGTGGACAGTGCCAAGCCTTTGGTGGGGCAGTCCTCTCCAGGCTGCCAGAGCATGTCAGAAAGGGAAGCAAGAAGCCTAGAGGGAATACAGAAGGGAAAAGGGGACAAAAATGCATGGATAATACATGTAGAGTTCATAACTCTGTCAATATGAGAAAAAAAAATCCAAAACTAAAGCTAAATGCAAAGCAGGAGGTTAAAACCTGTACAGTGAAAATTGCTACCTAAAAAGTCAGTTTCACAAGCAGACTTTCATAGGCTCAGGACAAGATAAGCCAAAATCCAAGAGTTTAAATCTTGGTTCATCATCCCACATAGTACATGAGCCTAGAGATACAGACAATTCTTCAGTTGTCTCTTTAAATCCCTCTTGCTTATTGTAATAGCAAAACAAAAAAGTGACTTGCTAACCAAACACAAGGCATAAAGGTTTTTGCTCCTGAAGAGAAATGGAACAGAAAACAATATGGCACCTTAAGCAGCAGGACTTAGAAGGAGCACAACAATATGCCTAAATTGTCTTTCTCTGTAACTTCCACTTTCAATTAGAGAGACAAAGCTAATAAAGTACTAACAGATTGCATGGCTGAAGTGTAGCAGAAACTGCTCCTGACGAGCTCCTTTTTATTTGTAAAAAAGTAAGGAGAAAGCAAGGAGAAACATCAAACCTGAGCTGTTAATTTGATTTGACCAAGCACAGTCTGGACTAGACCACTCAGTGTATGACTATGTTGCCAGTATGGGGCCTCAACACCACAAAACTACTGGATATAATCTCCTTATAAATGTAGCACCATCACATGGTAAAAGATAAAATGTTATCATCTCACCAACAGATCCCAAACAAGCTTGCCCAACACAAACAACCGTCTCTTCAGTGCAACTGCGCTTAGGTTTAAGTTCATCGTAAGCAACAATTTCATGCACGTAAGACCAAGGTTCAGGAATATGGCAAAACCATAATTGCTTTTAAGCAGTTTCTGAACCTCTGAAAGTCTTTGGAATGTTTTGTTTCTCTAAAGAATCCTTTTTCAAGCAACTCTTGAAGACAGCTGATCTGCAACAGCAATTTGAGATACTGCAAACACATTTTTAGTTTCTACAACTGAAGTGAGAACATCTCAGTATGCCGGAAAACACCGCTCAAGCCCCGTAAAGTCCTTGGAACTCTTTACTAGCAATTTGCTGCCTCATCACCTCACACCAAGTAAATCAAAGAATGATTAACAAAGCCATCAAATTTTTATCGGCCAAGATTTTCTCCCAAATGAACACAGTCTGACCCAAAAAGGGTCACAGAAATTACAGAAGCAAGTACCCATAGGCGCTAATGAATCTTTTTCTTCCTTCAGCATGGCTAGTTAGTGTCTGTGTTATATCAGATATTCTGCAACAATAAACTGCACCTCTAAGGGAAATTGATAAATAAGGAATACTAAACCCCTGTTCCAACACATGCCAGAAATCTTTGGCTAAAAATCAAGAACTGATTGCACTGAAAACTTTAAGAGCACATTCCAGTTCAGATACTGATATTAAAATAGTGGCAGCAAAGTGCTAACATTCACAAGGCTGAACATCCTCCCTAAATTCCCAACATGGTTCAATATTTCAAATAGCACAAGCCTTATGAAAGCAGAACAGAAATATTCCCAAACAAAAAAAAAAACCCAAAAAAAAAAAAAAAACAACCCTAAAACAAACAAACAAAAACAGAAAAGCTCAGTCAATGAAGCAGGCACAGGAACCCTACACATTTATTTTTAATTAGGGCTCAGCACCCCAGTGATGACAGATCACAGACTCTGAGAGGTATATCAAAATGCCTCTCACAGCTGGTTTGGAAACTCATATATGAAAGCCTGATATTTGAAACAAACTGAAAAGATCTCCTGAGATAAACCTGGTCTGAGGCAGTAAAACACATTCCTCTCCAAAAGTTTTCTGCCCACAATAAACTACTAAAATACTAAGAACAACTTATCTGAGAAGAAACTACAATTGCATATCCATATCTTGAAGGTATCTTTGATGTTAACTATACGTGTGCTACACAACATAGGAAACACAGCGGTGTATGTAATTAAGGAGTGTATGATTATCTGCAGGTATTTTTCTGACATTTTGTTGGGGTTTAACCTGTACTGTTAATAAAACCTTGTCCTTGTATACAGTTTGGCTTTCATTTCACTTGAGAAGCTTTTATAAACTTGTTTACATAACTCTCAAAGATATAGATTTATAACTCAATGATTTTACAAGGTTAATGGCCTCTGTAATTAAAACAAATGAATGAGAAACTCAACTTCTTTAAATTTATGCGCTTCAGTCAACCAGAAAAAACAGCAAACTCAGCAAAGAACAGGGATGTACAAATCAGCCTAAACTCACCTTTTTCTGACTGATCCAAAGCAATGCACAGAAAAAAGGTACTTCTGTTAATGATGCATTTAGACTCTGAAGTATTTTGAAACCTAAAATTCTAGGAACAGAGATTAATGGAATTTCTAGTCTAGTTTCCAGACCTAGATGCATCTGAGACATACTTTACACTCCAGAGGTGTAATTTGAATTTAATACACACCAGAATAAAACTTTCTACTGTAAGATACTGAAGGCTCAAAAATACAGATTGTCTTTCAGGAACATATCTATTATTGAAGATAGTTTTAATTTACTTCAAACTTTGCTTTCTTTTATTTTTTTTATTTGGACCTTAAGCTTTTAATTAGTATATTTTTAAATAAATGAATTTAATAATGCCTCAAAAAATTTTATATTGAATTAATTGACATACATTAGCAAGTAAATGACTAGATCACACCACGCTCTTTTTTAAAGTTAAATAATCTGAAGCTGTAGTAATTATAACCAAATTTCTTTGTAGAACCAAAACTTTTGCCATCCAAATTTCACTAAAGAACTTGATTCAACAGTAACAACACATCAGAAGTTCAGTAAAAAAAAAAAAAAGGGATAAAATTTCCTGATATTTAAGGGGTTTTTTAAGGTTCAAAGGTCTCCTATTGCCTCAGAAAGGTTAGAAGTTGCTTTGTGTTCTTGAACTGTGATCAGGAGTTAGTCACGTGTAATTGAATGTGACATTCTACCTTTTTGTCCACAGCCATAAAAATAGATGAAAAACATGAATGCATGCGCTGATGGCAAGATGTGACTATTGTTAATGCAATTCACAAGCCTCTTGGACTGCTGGCAGAAATCTGACAGAAAGGTGGTAAAGTCTTGAACACACTGTCCATAGATATATACTTTTATAGGTTATTTAGTTTGACCTCCTTGGCACAAGAAGCCATTTCCTAGCTCATAAATTTTTACTGAGCATATCTTTAGAAAGACATCCGTTGTCTTGCAACAATCCAGCAGCAGAAGTGCCCCAAACTTCACTCATATTTGTAAGAGTAGGAGGCCCATCTAATCCTTACACTGATAACTTACACAAAGCCTGCCTCATCAGACTTTTAATGGAGAATATACATTGCTCCAAAACCTTTTCTTTGGCTTTTATATAGATTTGTACTAATTTGTGCAAGCAAGACTGAGAGACAGCAGCATTCAGACACACATCAATGTGATCACTTGAATTTTGTTTGTGAGCCACAGCTACAACCCTTAGCTTCTCCACTGGCATGCAAAATAAAGCATTTTTGATTATGCAAATAGTCCTCTGCTTTGTGAATAGGGCCTCAAGTGATTCAAATGCTAATTCTGTTAGAAACGTTGATGCAAAGCCAGTATCTCAACCATGTCAGCTTTATAACCAAGACTTTCTGAGAAACACAAAATTGCAAATTGAAAAATATCTTTTAGAACCAGAAATACATAGAGATAAAATTACCTGGAGAAGCAGGAAAGTTTTTACAGCTTTCTGTCAATGGCCCTGCAACCTGCTGGGTTTTGGTTTGAGTTAGATGCCCCTTCAGGAACTGGCAGTTTCCTAGCAGAGGCAATGTAGGCACTGCTGCACTGAGAAAACCAGAAATGAAACAATAAAAGCAAATTTTATCTTGTCCAGAGAATAATGTGCTATATAGTTGGGGTTTACGTCTTATTGTTTTCTTAATAAAACCTTCACGCAATCCAGTGAAGGCCTGCATGAAAATGTTCTTGCCATTATTAATCACATTTTTGAGCCTTCACAGCACACAAAAGAGCAAGCATGTGTCCTGGGTTTCAGAGAAATAGGGGGAAAGGGAAGTAAGTGAGAATGTGTATGTGAAATGTGTGAAAAGCTCTTCTTTAGTTTGCAAGCAGTTTTGATTTTCTTTTTTCTTCTGCTAATTAGTTGAATATAACCTACTGCAGTACTTTGTCCTCTCAAGTTCTGGGAGATAGGAGGGAAGGGAGAAGGTTTTCAGATGGAAGCCAGCCACATTGGCACTGCCATCAGCCTGTGTGCAAAGCGACCTTGATGGTACATTCCTACCACCCTCTTGACTTTCTTGCCTCTGCCAGGAAAAACCAGCTGATAATTAATTACCTGAGCTGTACAACTAAGGCTTAAAAGAACTAACCTAAAGCTTAAGTTGCCTATAGACAAAAAAGGGGTGTTCAGAAGCTTCCACATGAGGTCCAAGGCAAAAAGTTAAATAATATAAAACAATATAAATCATTGATAGTGCCAGTTTTGAGCAGCTCCTCAAGGCAAAATCCAGACAACAGAATCCTTATTTGCATTAACCCCTTCCTAACACCCCAGAGTAAAAGTCAAATACCATTTCTGCAGTGATTAAGGGAACTCTGAAACATGCACCACAAAACACACACAAGAAACAAGCTATATCAGATCAGAACAGACACAAATCACTGAGTTTAGCACACCTAAAATATCATATCCCTATTTACAAGGCTTCCTCCATTCATTTTCTTTTAAGATCAATTTTCAGTTGGCTCCAGCTAAACCTGCTGCCAGCTGAGAAGCTGTGGAAGCCACTGTGACAAGTGGCTCAGACCTCAAAAATTCAGAAATACAGTTCCAGATTCTACAGCTGAATATCCCATCGTGATGACTTTTAGACCCCACTGTCATGGCTTATATTTTAGTAAATGGGTCAGAGGTGGAAGGTCACATATCCTATTACCAGTCTCTGAACCATCCAGTTCCCCTTCATCTCAGCAGAAAAATGCAACACATTATCAGCTTCTTTTTTAATATTGCTTACTCGGGGGGAACATTCTGAAGTAAAATAATGTGGATATTAATTTTCATTGCTTTGAAGAAGACAGTAAAGGTCAAGTTCTAATATTAAAATGCTACTCTCTTCATTTTGATTATAAAGCCTGAAAGCAGTAACTCCACCCATGCTGGAAGAGACCCCATTATGGAGCCTGTATTCCAGTTCTGATTTCCCACCTCTCCCAGCAAAAAACTGAAAAATTGAACTGAAATATTTTCAACACAATCTTCAGGCTATGGAAAAATAAAAGAGAAAAAAGAGCAGTGCTGACTCCCAAAGGAATGGTCTCACCAAGACAACTGTGCCTACAGCATCTGACAGCAGGTAGACCAAAGAAAAAAAGAAGCCTGTGAAGAAAGAAAAAAAGGAATATATTTTGTCTCACGTATAAAACTTTAAAATAAGACGTATTTGCTTTTTCACTGTTTTGAATATAACTGACTTTCACTTTTTTCACTGTTTTGATTATAACTGACCTTTTCCTTCCTATGAGAAAGGTATTAGTGCTTCCTAATGACTACCATATTTCGTGTCAGTACAAAGATGTAGGCTGCTGTAAATATTTCTCACCTATTTCAAAGTTCAGAAACAACTAATGCTTAAAATTTTTAGCAAATTACTATACATAGCATTTTACCATATTGAGATTTTTTACTTCCCTGTATACACAACATATTTAAGGAAGAATTGAATCATTATCACAAAAGATGGGAATAAAAAGCAGCAAAATATAATACTGCAGTAGTCTTGACCTCACAGGCTGCCTATCTTCTCAACTAGCAAGTCTCTACTTATGTCATGGCCCCATTATTTGAAAATAAGTGTCATTTCCCCTTTGATATAGGAGAGATTTGTTAGATATTAAAACAGAATAGTCTTGTATCTGTAACGAGACTAAAGGTGCTTACTTTATAAATAAGTTACAAATTTGGATTTTTCTCAAAGGGAGAAAAAGTACTTATTGTGCTGTCGAGAAAAGCTTTGAAAATAAAGGCATTGTTGTGGACCAGCAGAAACACATGCACATCTTCATTGTTACATTTGTGTCTGAAGAAACAAGACAATTTTTAAATTATTTATACACATCAGGAGACCTAGGATAATTCATTCATGAACTTTCTGTGTTAGAAACACACAAAGCTATTCTGATGATGTTTATGAATGATGACTGCATTCAGTAGCATGAAGATGGAGACATGTCTCAGACATGACTTTTGATGAAGATGGACAACTTTCACAGGAAGCATTTTTACTTTATCTAGAACTGGGTACTTGTCCAACTCACTTTAGACATTCTCTGGGTTGATCGAAGACAGTATTAAAAATGTACAGGAGACATATGAATACACAATACAGATATGCACCCATACATTTTCCATATATGTAGTGGCGTGTCTCCTTCAAGGGGGAGAACTGTAACACAAGGAAACCAGACAGCTTTTTTAAGTGATTATTTTCTACTTTAACCAAAGTTTAAACCAATTATGCTGAAATACAACAAGTCATCTACTAGTTTCACGTGTTAAAAAGACCATGGATAAAACAGAGGCTGACTAAACTGGTTCAAAGACTGAGTTGCCACCTTGCTTTGGTATTTTTGAAATCCAGGACACAGCAGTGAAAAAAACATACACAGATATCTTGAAAAATACAAATATCTTTGTGCAGATTAAGTCACCATGTACATCATAAGGCTAAATTATATTGTTGTCTAGATTATCCTTTTTGCAAAAGGGAGATAAAACAAATAAAAATTTAGAAGAACGAGCTAGGTTCAGGAGGCATTTCTTTGCCTCAGTGTCAGAGATACCAAATTTTTATTTCACCAGGTGGCCATGGAAGATACTGGCACTTGGATGGGTGCCTAAGGGTATCCAAGCAGTTCCATCTGAGACATGCCATCACTTGGTGGCATCTCCACTCATATTAAGAAGCTGGTTTCTGTCCTACCAATTCAATTTGCTCCAATTGGAATATGGTCACAAGGTAAAAACTAATGCCACTTGGAGAAGTATTAACTTAGCTCTACCTTATATGTGCTGTAAGAGAACATTAAATTTGCATACTGCATAAAAAGACAGACTCTCAACAACTTCCACTCAAACAAGAAAGCCAAAGGATTGCCAGCCTTCTTTTATCCTCCAAACTCTGTGATTGTCATGTGTTTTCTACTCTTCTTGTCATACTATCAGGGACAACAAGAGCAGCAGATCAGAATCTATAAGGCAACTGTTCCAACTCCTGCATTAAATAGGGAAGTGAAGAAACAGTTTTCGAGCAGAAGAAATCTGCCCTAAGCAGAAAGTCCCAGGGGCAAAAAGCCGAATCAGAGAGTCCTGAAACTCAGGTCAGAGAAAACTGTAAGCAAAAGCCATACTGAGAAGGGTTCAATAGAACTTGTGAACTAATGGATTTGCAACCTTCCAGCACTAAAACTAGCACAACATCCCTTATCCAACACTTTCCATGTGAGCAATGAGGATGCATGGACAACTTCTTCAGAGGAAGTAGGGCAGAGCCCGAAAGGTCTGCCATTAAGCTAATATAACAAGGATGAGGAAAGAATTCTTGACAGCAAAATGATCATATTAAAAAAAAAAAAATCTTTAAAGTGTCACCCCATTCTTTTCTTGCTTGAACTGTGCTCAAGAACAAAAGCCACAAGGTCACTTTATTCAAAAGTACTGAATAAAGATTCAACTGATACACTCATATTCCATCTCAGCAGGCCACAGATAAAATGTTGGAGGGGGAATGGGAATAGGACAGAGGAGACAGAATATTCTGTGGAACAAACCTAGTTCTACAAAACAGGATAATTTGGAATTTGCATTTGTACTTCTCAGAAAAGCACAACACTTTTCCTAGATGATGGAAGCTCATTATAGATTTTTAAATTTATAACATGATTCTCAAAGGGAAACACCATAATTTATGCCATATTTATGTAATCCCAGCTCTCCGGAAGGTTTTCTAATTGAGAAAACTGCTTACTTGTTAGATGGAAAAAAAAAAAAAAAAAGAAACACAAGGGAAAAATAAGGAAATACTATGCTCAGTCAAGTACAAAGAAACAAAAAGGACAGACTTTTTCAATCTCTACCATTCCTGACCACCCTAGGTGGACAGAAGCTTTCATTTGGTCCACCAAAAAGAAGTAAGTAGCACAGTGCAATTTGGACACACTAAAAAGCAGGATAAAATAACATCATAACTTGCACTGTATATGAGACTAGAAAACTATCTGCTCTCCCATGTTCATCTTGGAAGACAAGGAATTCAGTTCACCTGGCCAGCCAGTCCAACTGCTTTCAGGGAAAAGCAAAGGAGTACTGTCTGTAAAAAAAATTAGCAGCCAGTCAGGGTTGGAGAGAACAGCAGGAGGGAAAACAGAGTAAAGATGAAAGCTCCTGCTGCTTCCATGCTCCATATCACATTGCCAAAGTTCTAACACACATCTCTTGTACATACACAACTGCACATGCAGGAGGAAGGCTGAAAATCTGTGCTATCAAAAAGAAAAAAATCAGAAAAAAACAACAGAAATTAAAAGCGATTTTTCTATTATTAATGTTCAAGAAGAAATAGTAAACACTTCTCTGCAACATGAAAGGGTATTTAATAAGTAACTTCCAAAAGTCTTGGAAATTTTAGAAGTTTACTTCATTTCATGAAAAAGGTCCCAGGAACATCCTTTTCCAAATGTACTGTGGTTTTTGAAGCCCAGCCTGTCTTAATTTGGGAACTCTTTTAACTCAAGGAAACCCACATGGTGACGATAAGAGAAAGAGACCAGACAGAGAAATAAAAATTGCTGGAGTTTCTTTACTTTTGAATATTCTTGACCTTAAATATCCAACAACACAGTGTCCCAGAGGTTCTTGGCTTGCATGTTTTACTTTTAACAACACTGAAAAACAAAGCTGTTACAACTCCAAGCTCAACTGGCTTTGCAGGGACTTTGCAGTTAATTAAACTGTCGCTATTTAGCCTGCAGTAGGCACCAGCTCTGCAAACTCTGTAGGCAATGAAAAAGTTCCCCAAGCTACAGCCAAGCTACTGCCCTTTTCTTTTTCTACTTAAATGCTCCAAAGCAATGTGGCTTTTGGTGAGAGTGAGCTTAGCCCCTAAAACATAGACACAAACCCCCTATAGTAACTTCTGTGACATGCATGCTCAGAATAGCTACATCTCCATAATCTTAATCATATTCTCTTGAAGTTACCTGAGGCTTGTTGAGCCAAATAAATGTGAAGCTTTTAGGCATTTCAGTTATGGAAGTTTAAATTTCTTGACTAAACTTTGTGAAGGAAACCTGAAAGTCCTCCAAACTCTTATCACTAAAAAGAAAACAGTTGTTCAGCTTCCTAAAAAAACAAAACCAAAACCAAAAAACCCACCCAAACCAACACTAAATAAAATGAATAGGTTTACTTTATATAAGTGGATGATTTACCTTCCAGTTAAAAAAATAATAATTTATTCTTTACTGGAAGATGAAGACAGGATTTTCATTCCAATTTTCATGTTTACCTTCAACCAACGACTTGAAAAAATATAGGCAGATATTGTTTCACTGTGCCCTTGACCTACGGCATACAACCTTCCAGACCTACTCTCATACATGAATAGGAGGCTTATCACTGTGAGTCATCTAACCAGTGCCATGAGGTCATTTGTTGACTTCAGTGTTGTAAAGACCATTAGGCTACATATCACTGAGTTGGGAAGTGCCTGCAATAACTCAGGTCATAATTCAGGATGAGGTCACAAGAATTATACCTACTGAGTCAAAATACAATTTTCTGGAGCTCTTCCTTAGATGGTATGGGTATAGAATCTGCTATTTCTCCAGGATAATACAAAAGCTCAGCTGCTTTACATCACTTGCAGCATTGTTAGCACAAATCAGTGTTTTCCACTGTTCACCACTTAGGAACATCAGGCAATAAATTACACATTCAGTCAGGTAAGAGCTTTCTCTTGGCAAACTCCTGATCTTCACTGTATTCTTTTCTCAGCAGTTATTACACTTCTATTTTCCACAGATAAAAGGTTTGTGACAATATATTCCCTCCAGCCTGACAATTTCAGAAAGGTAGGCCTCAGAAAATCTTCCAGCCTCAAAGAGGCTGTCTGGTATAAAGATGATATGTCCTGAGGAATAATATATTGTATATTATAATAAAATGTAATACATAACCTGTATTATATATAATATAAATCCTGGAGAAAAAAATGTGAACTCTCATTTCTTTCTTTGAGACTGTTTCAGATTTTCATTTTTTGTTTTTATTATAATCATAGAATGGCCTGTGTTGGAAGAGACTTTAAAGATCATCAAGTTCCAACCCCCTGCCATAGGCAGGGACACCTTTCACTAGACCAAGTTGCTCAGAGCCTCATTCAATCTGACCTGGCCTTGAATATTTCCTGGCCATGTCCTGGATGGGACAGCCACAATTTCTCTGGGCAATCTGTTTCAGTGCCTCACAACCCTCACCCTAAAGAAATTCTTTTTCATATCTGTTCTCTGTCAGGTTAAAGCCATTTCCTCGTGTCCTGTCACTACATGCTCTTGTTGGAAGTCCCTCTCTGTCTTGGAGGCTCCTTCAGGTACTGGAAGGCTGCAATTAGGTAATTCCAAAGCCTTCTCTTTTACAGATGGAATAAACCAAATTCTCTCAGCCTTTCATCACAGGGAAGGTGCTCTATCCCTCTGATCATCTTGACTGCCTCCTCTTGACTCACTTCTACCACACAGTGAGAAAAGGATGGAAGAGACCTGAAACTCTGAAAACTTCTGAAGATGTTCCGTGGTCAGGAGCTAAGCATCTCTCTTCCATGCTTTATACTGGCACTCAGATGCACTAAGTTTTCTCCCCCAACTCACAAAATAAACTTATTCAGTATGCATGATAAACTGCTCTTTAAATTTTCTTTTTTTAAAAATCATTAAGCAATTCCTGTATTCTTTGTAATTTTAAAATGCAAAACAGCAGATACTTCTAAAGCACTTCTTTGGTATTTCTGCATGCTGCTATCTGTACACGGCATTAAGACCACAGCCTTTCACAGCAAAGTAGATGGAAAAGTATTATCTAAGATACTGCCAAATCAAAGATGTAGAGACTGTCACATGAGCACTTTTAAATGTGACACACAAATTGGTACAAATACATATAAATTACAACATGTAAATACAGTAATTAATAAAAAGAAAAACAAACTGAGAGTTGCCCAGTCATGGCATTTAAATGACAAAGTACCAAAATAGTCACAAAACTGGATGATGCTTTGAAACACTGTCTAGACCTGAAACATTATAATATATCAAACCACTGCAATAGAGTTTTATTGCTATAGTAAATAGCAATATTTCCAAGGTTGGAAAATGAAAAACAAATGCAAAAAAAGTTTTGATGGTTGGGATGGGGAAGAAAGAATTTTGTTACCCAAGAGAAGAACACAGTAAGCAAGATAACTTCAGAAGCAAGGTGCTGATAAAGCTAAGAGATGTTTGTCTATATACGTATCCAAAAAGCAAAATCTTTGTCATGCTGGATATAAGCAATATTATTACCCAGAATGAAAAAAAGATAACTACCGAACTGCAAATCAAGCTGTTCCCAGAATTAGAATCTTCCACACAGTTCAGTATTTAGCCTAGATGAACATATGATATTGCAGGAAATAGAGGGAATGAAATATCTAAGATAAAAGTTAAGGTCAGTGAACTTTTCTCCTGGCTGCCGTGGGTTTAAAAATACTTCAAGTTTGAGGCTGAGCCATCTCTGAACAGTTGATAATGAGCATAACAGTAAAATAATAAACCACAACTGCACGAACACAGAAAGCAAGTAATTTGCTAATGTGTACACTACTAAATTTATTTTAAATGAGCAAATAGGATGTAAATGATGTTCAGACTCCACAGTGTCTCAGATATCTCTGTTTCAGGCACACTTAGGCCACAACAGTAATATGGCGGCCTGAATCACTCACAAAAATGTTATCAGAAAATCTCATAGATTTATCCCACTCAGGTATATACACCAAATCAGTTGTGGTTTTTTCTCCTTTTTACCGTCTTTTTTTTTTTTTCTCGGGCTCTTCAAAAGTAAATTAGATTATCTCAGACTACGTGAATAAATTCAGAGGGAAACATCCTATAAACTGCATACAATAAGTTGGTACATCTGACTCAGGCCAAGTTGAAAAAACATTTAGCACGGGCGATTTCTAAATTTTCTTCTAGAAACTCAATAGAGAGCTGAACAGCACCAATAAATATGCCACATTCACCTATTTTCATTTAAACCTATGTAACTTCAATGGTTGAAGACACAAACCCACATCTGCTGTAAAAGCAAACTTACTTTATAAGCTTTAATTGAGGCTTCAGCTAAACCTCCCCCAGGCCTTAAAATTAACTAAGATTTTCCTTATGCAGCTTTACTGAGTTTTTTGTTTGGTTGGAATTATTTTTCACTTTTCCTTCCACTTTTTTGTTTCAACCAATTTAGTGCTTGTCTCTACAGTCACACATTCCATATTTATCTCCTTTATTTTCCCACTTCTCTTAGTCTTTTTCCTTTGTAGTTTTGTTTTACTTTGCGCTTCATTCTGCTGCTGTCTCAATAGTAACAATGTGTTTCCCTGTATACAGACAGCTACAACATTCCCTCAGTATGACCACTGGTTAGGATTTCAGCCTGTAACTTCCCCCCAATTAACATCACACAGCATCCCCCTCAGGAGCACTAAGCACAAATGCTATTTTCACTGCTTTACTCAAGGAGCCATGAGAAATGTTAAACAATTTTCTAACAGTAGTTTTAATTTACAACTAACTAGACTTCTGCCCGAATTTGCCTTGCATTGGTGGAAAATTAGAAAATAAGGAACAAGTCAAGATGAAAGCTGCCTGGTTTCTTCATTATGAAAGGGTTTGGAAAGAAATGTCCTTCAACAGACCTTTGGCTCATACCACCATATCTGCATTTTTCCATTAGGAGAACACTATTCCTCAGATAACTGATATTAGAAGTTGATCTCATCTTCAGTGGTATTTGTCCTTGTCCTGATTGTCCCAGCCTAAATTATATCACTGGAGCCCTTAGTCATCAAAGATCAAGAGAAAACTACTTAACACAGTGTCCCATTCTTACTGTTTTTCCCTATCAAACTTATCAGATAATTTCCAGAGCTCATAGAAGCATTTCTTTTTTCCATTTTTTCCCCCCACCCTTGTAGCTGACAGCATGCATGGATGCATTACAGAACTTAGCATGTCCAAGATGGATTAGATGCTGCCAAGATGAAAGGAACAGCTTCCTAAGGTCCTGCTAGTGAAGCCCACAGCTGTAGTGGCCATAGTGTTACTATCAAGTACTACAGGCCTGGCACAACATCAATGAGGTCACTGTCTGAAAGTTGCATTCATAGTACAGCTTTCCTTACTTTTCTGGTCCTGATATTTGTTTCTGACAAAACTAACAACTGAAAAGTCAAAGCATAAATATATGTAGATTTTTTTCCCCTTCCCATCTTACATATTAGGTATGTGTAACTTCTACATGACATAAAACATACAACATTGTACTTCTACTGATAGCTCCTGAAGGGAATTTCACTATCAAGGAGACAGGATTTCATTTACCAAAAAAAATAACCCTCATAAACAACCTATAAGCCACGTTTGACTCTACCTGACCAAGAGTCTACAAGAGTCAAGAAAAAAAATATTTTATTATCCCAGTACTCTTTGGATCTAGTCTCAGCTTAGATGAAGACTTAAAAATATAATGGATGCACACAGTCCTATCATAATCAGTGAGACACCACACAGTTAAATTAGTATTAATTATTAACTTCAAGACCTTTTCTAGACAAGACTTTTGTCCTACTAATACTCAAGCAGCAGGATTTTAACTGGCTTCAACCACAGTATTGGTTCTCAGCTAAAAAGAAAACATTCCAATGACAGTGTGAGAAATATTTTCATGCAAGTGTGCCTTTAAAACTTTTTTAATATATAAAGTGGGAAAAATCTCTGTTCTTGTTCCTAACGAATACTTCTGTATACTGAGCTCACACAAGACACCATTTATGAAGGAAAAGGGATTACACTGCTTTTGACAGTTATAGTGCTATAAACTTTCATGTAGACCAAGCTCACATTTTAAGTGTCACTAAAAAGGCACAAGAAAGCCATATTTACTATTCTCTCATTAAGTCAGTACCATATCAACTATAAACCAGAAGAACAATAAACATATTTGAAACACAGACTTGAGTTATAACTTGAACTCAGCATTACAGATATTGAAAGCTGCACCCGTAACCCTCTGCACACCTGGTTATTACAGCACAGCTGCAGGGAAAGACAGCTCACAGATAAAATAGATATTGTTATGAATAAATGTGTCACATCACTCAATAATTGTTACTCAAACGAAGCAGTAGAGAAGAACTGTGGAAATTCCTTCATAAATTGGCCACCCACGGTTTTCCCTCCTTTGTGGAAGTGCCATTTTTAAAATACACAATCTTGGGATGGAAATCCACGGTAGTTTAGAGACTTCTAACTTCAGGGTGTCAGTCACATGAAACACGGGGGGTTTTTGCCCAGCCCAGTCCAGAATGGGCTCATTGTACAGACAGACATACAGCAGACAGATGGCTGCAGGAGCCAGGCACAAGGGAGCTACAGCTGCTGTGTCTGGGGCTCTCATGAACATGAAGCCACACATCTCACATGGAGGGCCAACTGTGGACCCTGTGAGGGCTGATATTCTAGCACCGTCCTGGCTCATCTCTCCCTGGGAATTATGCTGATAGTAGAATTTTAAAAGGGCCCTCAAAGTCATAAGACTTTCATCTCTTAGTTCATTACCAGTTTCAGCTGAGCCTGAATCAGGGTTGTGACAGTAAATTGTCTATTCGTTCTCTACCAAGGCTCATCTTTAGTACCTTCTAAGAGAGAAAGACCACACAAAGAAGGCATATCCAGCAATTTCTGCACAGGGAAAGGAGCTCAACACAGACAGACTCAGATAAAGCAGCTGTCACTAGGGACCAGGAGAGGCTGACAAGGAAGGATAATGGAGTGGAGCAGAAAGCTTAACAGGCATCTCCAAGCATGCTAGATAAGAATAATTCCCAAGCCATGCAAAGAGTCCATGGGGAAGAAAAAACAAACAAAAGCTAGTTGCAAATGACACACAGCCTCAAAAGCGTCTAAAGTTCTGCTCCCTGATCTTTTGATTACCTTTATCAAGAAATGCTTGTCATGCTGCATATATTGTGAAAAATCACATCTACCTTCATCTTAGGTGCTGCCTGCAGGCAAGAAGCGCATCTTGCACAGTCCCTCATCTTCCAGAGTGACCCCACCTTAAACATACTCCTGAAGCACTTGTATAGATTTACTTGTACAGTAAATCTAACAGGAGACAAGGCACAGGTGGAGTTGCATTCTTTAACAAGAACTCCCACACCAGAGGCTTTGGTTTTGAAGCACGTAAGTTTCTTCCTACTGAGAACATAATCATGTAATTTGAATTCTTAAGCGATTCACTATAGCATGGCACAGAAATAAGAAGCATAATGTAATTACAAAAAAATTCCACATATATAATCACTAAATGTGAGTGCATACCTTCCCTGATAGCAGTAAATGGGGTTCCTTCCTCTTCTTGTAATCTAATCACCTTCAATGCCACCAGCTTTCCATTTACCCTGAAAGAGTGGAGGGGAAGGAGAAATTTAGAAAAACCAAAATTTTAGCAGAAACAGTATTTCTCATAATAGAACTTGTTTCCTATCATGTACTTATTCAATTTCTTCCTGTCAATGCCAGTGATTCATTTATAGCACTGTAAGAAGCACTTCATAGCTTCCATAATGTCAACTTTATATTTTCACACTCAGATGCAATCCAAGAAATGATCTCAGTTTTCTGAGTCAGTCTGTTTCCTTCCTAATACAGCTTTGTTACTGAACCTTTGTAAAGAAGTAACACATTTTAAAATTTCATTATAAAATATTTGTTCAGTATTTGATCAAGCTGTACAAAGAAAAAGGCATATGATTTTCATCAATCACTTCACTTGCAGTATATTGAGATTTACATTGATTAACTCCTTCCCACTGCATGATACACATTATTACAGCCTTCAAAAAGCTACAAAGTTTGCATAATGAAATCATTTTAGGTCATTCTGGCCATTTCCCACTAGGGCAGGATTGTTCCTGAGGCATATTCTTAACCACACGGCCCAGGCTACTTTTAGATTATAATAACTTTCCCTTATAAGTTTAAAAATACTTTGTGCTCCAAGAGACAAAAGTTCTTAACAGGTCATTTTAGTGTAAAATCTATTTGGCTTGTTTCACTTTTACCATTCAAAATTTCACCACACACGAATTACATTCCAGGCCTTGCAAAACAATCCAGTTGGTTCAGTTTATCCAAATAAAATCTCACAAAAATGGAACGAAGCTGATACTCATTACCCTCTTCAAGAACAAACTCATACCATGTTTCATACCATACAAACTCATACCAGTTTCATACCATGAAACTTTAACAGACTCCCCATGTATGATAAGCAATGATGAGGATAAACTACCAAAAAGGCATAATACAGTTTAAAAAAAATATTGCTATTATTATTATTATTATATATTTCTTTAAAAGCAAAATTAGCCTTTACAGCCACAAAGCTCAAGGATGCATTGGAGCCTTTACACTCCTGTAGTCCTGGATGCAATTCTCTACTGTACTATAAGAGGGATGACCCTAGAAGATGTAGTACTTTTCAAAGCAAGATGATATAGAAAACCACCAACACTGAATTCATCTTCTCCCTCAGGCTTTTATTTTTTGCAGTTATATGAGTTCAGTGACGGATGGCTACTGTCTTGTTTCTTCTGATTATTCCTCTTTCATAATTGCCAAAACCTCATTAGCCCTATACAGAACATTGCACAATGACTCTGAGCAAGTTAAGAAACCCTGGCTATCAAAAGCTGGTTTACTCATCACCTTCCAATTACTCATAATATTCAGGCTGGCACCAGTTCAAGTCTCAGGCCACTAGACACTCTTGAAAGAAAATTATCAGCTTAACTCTCCTGGATTTCTCCCTATAATTATCTTACATATATTTTTATTTGGATTTATCCAGGACTTATGGCAACATAAAAAGATAAGCTTTGCCTCAAGTAACTTCGTGTGTCATGCTCAGACGGGAGAATGAACCATATTAAAAGGAGACTGATGACAGACATGCAGTTCATAAACATGTGTAGTTTTCAATCTTCTGTCAATCCACCACCCTACCTATCATATACACATTACTTAGATACCTGGAGAACTTGAATATTTTGCAACAGATTAAATAACTGCAGGAGGAATTTAAATGAGAAAAACAAGACCATTTTGCAGATAAAGAACAGGACAGATGCTGGGTTCTGAGAAGGCAATGCAAAATACAATTAAAAAAACACATCAAAGAGGTATTAAGAAAACAGGGATATGGAGTCACTTGATAGAGAAGGACAGAAACCATGCAGCATTGTGTAGCTTATGTTCCTTTTAATCTGAAGCTCTACATTCCATTGGTTCACGAAGAGCAATACATAACACAAATAGCAATAGTATGGAATCAATTTCAAAGAATTTACAATTAGACACAGTAGGTGAGCTGTGCTTTTTAGTTATCATTGCCCCTTTGTCATTGGTACCTGTCATCATCTTGGCAACTCTTAGTACTATCAAAATAATCAATCTAATCTCAAGTAGTGTTCCTCTGGGATTTCATTCTTCTCTTTAATATAATTTATCTCCAAAATATCAATCTGTAATTTCCATAATACAACAGCCTCCTTATTCTCATTTACTATATAGTCATTAAAATCTTTTTTTTCCCATTAATTTTCTATAAACAAGAGCATATAAAACTGGAGATGTGAGAAATTATGAAGCATCAATTAAAGAGATGGGGCGTATATTCACATCCTTTAATTATCCTCCCACTGATGCAATCTCAGGATGAAGTTAAATGATGCTGAAGAGATGAGCTAAGGGCTGGCTCACAGTACAGGTTTCTCCTCCTTAATCCTTGCCACACACTCCTGACACTGCCTTGTATTTGCTCTCATTTCTGCTGGATTTTACAGTGGGACTGCTTACAGGGCTTATATAAGAGAAGAGTCACCCTTCCAAGAAGAATTAAATAATATTTTAAAAAAATTATAAAGGCATGAAAAAAAAAAAAAAAACACCAGAAAACACATAAGAACTGGGTCCACCTTTTGAGCAGCAAAATTCCATGTGTCACAGGATCAAGCCAGCTATGTCATGAAATTAAGCCCTGAAACTTGTGATGCCATGTCAAAATAATATGGTAATTTCTTTAGAAACAACAGTGAAAAAAGGAAACTTGGGTAAAATTATCTCTGCAACCTATCAATACCTGTCTTTGCAGACTTCAGAAGTGATCAGACTAGTTAGCAGAACTCCTTCCAGATATTACTTCACATTTGTCTTCTACAACTTTCAAAGCATGCTCAGTATTTTCATTATTTTCAAATCCAAGTAAAAAACTGACAAGCAGACTGCCTTTTAGACAGTGATAAGACAACACTGCTTACTCTTTTAACATCTAGGATTCATTAAACCACCTATTACTCACTGTCCAAAGCAAACAATTTCACACCTTCTCAGAACAATGCACTTCACTGTGACAAAGATTACACTTATCATCTTATGCCCATCCTGTCAACTGCCTCATTAAGGACAATATTGACTAAAGAATTCCTATTTTCTAAGCCATCCTCCCTCCTAAATGAACTTACTTTCTCTTTCTCATCGAAAAACCTTCAGAGAAAGTACAGAAGTCCTAATTATAACAAAAAGCTACTTTACTCTAGGGAAAACACCTGCACCTGATGGACAGTTTTCCAATTTATGGAAATTCAGCACTTTAACATTATATAATCTCCTCTAATAAATTTTTGATTATATATGCAATGTAAATTAGTCCAAATTGCTTTATGCAGCATAAAGTAAAAGTCTGCATATTATAAAAAATACAAATGAGCCAGATATTACAGAAATTGCTAATATGTGTCATTCTGTATTTTCTAAACCAGCATGTATCAGCACTACCAAAATAAATATATTTATAAAAAAATGACCATTTATGAGAAAGTAGAGAAGATTGGAATTTATTTAATGCTTTAATGCATCATTAAGAACATATAATACTGATGAATATAAAATAACTGATGACCTAATTGGCTTCACTGGGGATAATGATGATGATGCCACACAGGGAACAAAAGAGTACAATAACACTATTTTCTCAAGTTCTTCAGATATATTTAGATGAAATAAATGTTCTAAATATACACATTTAAAAGAGTCAATTAACATAAAATCTGCCAATTCTGATTTCAAGCTGTTTACCTAATACTGAGTTTTACCACTGTCTGAAGTTGAGGTTGAGCTCATAATTTGAGCAGGTGCTAAGCTTGGGAACACTTCTGTAGAGAGAGATGGTAGATGGTATTGGGATGATGCTCTAATTTGTGAGACAAATTTCAAGAAACTAATTCTTATGAAGAAAAGTAACTTTCAATTGTTAAATATTCTTTTACAGGAAGAGCTCAAAGTTTGATGATCAAACCTTGAGAATATCTAATTAGATCTACTCTGTGGTGATATTAATGTCATAAACAGACACCTAAAACTCCAACCAGACCGTGGGGGCCTAATGAAACCAGGCTCTGCCAGAAATTTCCTTTGAAGAGGCCTGACAGAGGCACATTCACTGTAGGTTTAGTCATCTCTGATTATTCTACCAACAAGTAACTAATTCCACATTGAGGGAAACACTTCTTTTAATCATTAACATAAAAGACAGTTCACTGTAAACATGGTTTATATTATATTTTTCTTACTAAAAAGGACTTAACATTTCTAGTTTACAAAAGCCACTCCCAGTGGCTAAAGCCCAATCATGTAAATTATCAAGGGACTAACACAGGCCCTGAATTTCTCTTTTTGAATCCTACCATCTTTTAACCTCATCCTAGACAAAAGTTACCTTGCCTTAGTAGAAGCCAGTTGATTAAAGACCCTTCATAATGCTGACATTTATTAGGGCTGAAAAAACAGAAGATCAAAGAGTTTCATGAGAGATGAAGGATTTAAATTATTAATTAGTGTTGTCACTGGAACTCAGGAGTCAAGGCAGTCTCGTACAAACAGTGTGGCAGCCCCCACTTGAACAGGAGCAGGTAAGAGTTTACCTCCAGGTCCCTCATCCCTACCCCCCAGCTCACACCATTTCAAGCCACTCAGCAGCTCACCTCAGCACAGAGGCTGTGCTGCACCTATGCCTGCTGGGAGGAGTCATCTGGGAAGGGCAGCAGGCAAAGCAATGCTGAGCACCATCCTCCTCCACACACCTCACATGCCCCCACACCCCACTGATGCTCATACAAAGAGAAGTTGAAGACAAACATAGGGCTATCCCTTATAAGTAAGGTGGTCTCTTATGACTGTGCACACTGACATCACAGGGGATCTTCTGAGTGATGCCACTGATCAGCTAACTGAAAATGCTTTGGTGTTCAATGGCAGCTGGCAAATTACTTCAGTATTCTCCCTACCATTCCAATCATGCACATATGGCCAATAAGGTACTATCCAGTAACTCTACCACATGTATGTAATATAACTATATTCTATCCTAGTTTTTCTACCAGGTTTTCCAGGGCAGTCCTGGGTAAGTAATATAATACACTTATTTTCTTCAGTTTTGTCCCCTGCCATGTGAGATAATAATACTAAGTCACCTCCTTAAACTGCTTTGCAGGTAGAAGCACAGCACATATAGTGTGATGTTCTTTTTATATATTCAACTATAGAGAAAATTTTTCCTAATCTTTCTTTTAAATGCTGAGAAATTCACTCAGTAAGTGATCAATATAGTCAATGATTCATCTTCAAGTTACAATCCTAGTAACTTATTTTAGTACTTACTCTACTTTAATAATTTTTTTCCACCATTTGGTATTTTAATTGCACAGCTAGTTGTCTTTAGATTTCTATCTAATTCAACTTTAAATAATTATTTTTATTAAAGATTTACAATGCTAGAGATTATTTAAAAGCATTTATGTACACATTACATAATCCCATGTCATAACTTGCCTACAAAATTCAGTTAAGGAAATAAATTTAAAAGGGGGGGGGGGGGGGGGGNNNNAAGAAAGCCTAGTTGGTAGCCATAAAGTGCCTTTTTGTAACTCATGTATGTAATACATGAATATGTATTTTCCAGCCATCTGTTATCCTCAGATGAAAAGAGGATAGTAGTGTTCATTTGTAGAACACTACTTTCACACAATTTTCAAGAAATAAAGAAAAAGTTAAGGAAATTTAAGTCATTAAGGCAACATGAATCAGAGTAATTTTGAAATATCAATCTAAATAAATTTGCCATAACATGAAGAAAAACTTTACTGCAAACTGAATTGTGAACAGGCTCCTGCTGTACAGGGAGCCTGGGAACACACCACCTCACATGGGCACAGAGTAAAGCTTGAGGAATGACTGAAAAATGGCAGCTTGACCATCACAAGCTTGTGGCACTTGCAACAGATTGAACAGAAAAAACAAACAAAGAGTGAAAAAGATTTCATGACAAGTAAAAAGAATTTCTGCAACTCCAAAACCAAAAGTCAGAACAACAATTAGTCCTGTCAGTCATCCTCAGTGAAGGTTTCAGCATCATAAACATAAAAATCAAAATACACACACCATCCCTTTTCTTGTGAGCAGCCATCCACACACATATTCATGAAATATTACGGTCAGCTATATTCATAACACACACTGCCATACATCATGGCAATAACTAACAGAGGTAGTTCCCCCTGATGATACAAAGATTCCCTGCTGCCTCAAGAATAACACAGCATGGAAACAATGCCAGAACAGAGCATGATGCCTGCCTGAGCATGATTTCTCTCCACTTTGCACCATGAACTCCTTATTGATTTTTAAGGCAATAGTAATAGGTATTGCCTTTGATGGAGATAAATGTCAAATTCCTGGGCTCCCGGAAAAAGTACATTTTATCTTTGGATACAAGCTGGAGTGACTTTGAACACAAAAAATTCAGATTTTGAACTGAAATGGGAGAGGTGCCTGGATGGAAGGACTGCTCTATCTCTGCAGCCTTTGAACACTTGTTGATAGCACCAGCTTCTACTGTGCTCTGCCCTGTGCTCTGCTCCATGCCCTACTGATTTCTCATATTAATAGCTAAAAAGGATAGGGATCAGAATTAATTAGAACAAGTGTTTTATTAAGAGTAAGTTGAAATGATGTAGTTTTGTGATAGGGGAAATAGGCAAAAATGACTTGATGGAGCCGTTACAAATTCTACACATTTTTGCAATACTATAAGCACATGCAATTCAGTAAAGGTGCCTAAAAAGGTAAAGGTACAGTAGAAAATCACATGGACATTCAAGAAGCAGATCAAGATCACAGTGGAGATACCACTGCGTAAAACACAGACACATGCTGTGCAAGCAGCAGTCACAGATCACATCACTTTGACTGAGGGAATCTTTTTTAATTCTTTGCCCTGAAGGGCAACCAAACACAGTGGGAGAGGATGGAAAGCACGCCAACACATAAAATTGCCAAAAGCACAGGTTTTTCTCTTAAGTGCAATATGCACAGCTCCCAGTGGGGGAACACAAGGCTTCCATGCTGCTTTGCAAGGGGCTCTGGTTGGCAGCAGCTCCCTTGTGCTGTCACCAGCTTCATCTCCAGACTCACAACTCACATCAACATTGATGTGCACAGATCAAGCCAAATCCCACTGCTGTATGTGTTCAGGGAAATTTATAATGAAGATCAAGAGGGAAGAAGGTCAATAGCAGCAGGAAGACACACATGTCAATACAAAGACAGGCAGCACTTCCTCAGCTCAACCACGCAGTGAAATGATAGAGGAATTCAAAGGCCACCCATTGCTTTGCACCTAGTATACAGCAAATATCCAAGGTGTTAATCAAATACAGAGTCAATGGAACTTGCATTATTTTTTACAGTCTTATCAGTAAATTACTCGGCCTATTTTTTCTAAATTTCACATTAAAATAAATCCCTTCAAAGTCATCCAAATTTTATGCAGTAAGCAGCCTCTTGTGCTTTTATACAACCAAGTAAAATATGAGAATCTAGCCTGAATGAAAGTAGAAAATGAACATGCCAAGATGAGTTTCATTACACCCATCTGATGTGCAACACATGAAATCAAATAGATTTACCTATTGATGCAACCGTCAGACAGAAAAAATGACTGCTTGGCTGTTTCTCCTATAAACAAAAAAGCCCAGCCTAAGAGAATACTGCTTCACTTTCCTCAATAACACAGTCCTCTTCACTCTGCTGCTTCTTCACCCCAGGGATCCATTTTTATCTGACTACAGAAAGAGAAATCAATCATCCAGTAAAAGGAATTAGCCCATTTCATTTCACTTTCCTGGAATACAAGCACAGATGCTCAAAAAGATAGAAAAGCAATGAGTTTTATAGGAGACAAGGGCTTGGTACCATTTATCCTGCTCCAAGGTGCAAAAAGACAAGATTGTTCTGAAAGCAAGTTACTGCACATATTACTTTAAATTTTAGGAAGGCAATGGCTGATTTAGTGTCTTTTCAGGCAGGTATACATCTTTTAGACTCTCCAAACAGTATGCTACGATTATTAACATTTTATTCTGTCATTATGACCAGCAGGGCAAATAATTTTAAAATCCTGAAATGTATCTCAGGAAATGCATAAAAACCCCCAAACTCTACTTGCCACATGCAGCTGGTGAAAAATACTGAGCAAAATAATTCTGAGTACAAAGTATCATCCAAAATAGCTCAATACAATCTTAAATTTTCCATCTTCAACTACAGTTAAGGACACATCTCAGAAACATTTTGGCAAAATGAGGAAACTTAGCATTAGAGTTGGTTATTAGGGATTCTCAAACATTTTGACCAAAATCCACTTGTTGTGTATTATCAGCTCCAGCTTTTCCATCATGTGTAAGCATTCTGCATTGTGCTTAATCAGAGCTTAATCCTTCAGCAGTCAAACTGGGCACATACCAAAATAAACAGATCTCTTTCACTTATTTGTATTCCCACTGAGTCTGTAGGCAGGGGAATATAGTGATGCAAATCACAGTCTCACCCTACATACCCATATCTAGTCTAGAAAAAAAACAACTCTATCTATTCCTGTAGCATTTTAAAATAAAGTTATAAACAGTCAGAGTTAACCTGCCTGAAAAGCAGCAGCTAGGTTCAGGTCTCAGCCACAGAATCATGGAATTGTTTAGGCTGGAAAAGACCTCTATCACTGACTCCAGCCATTGACCCAGTACTGCCAAGTTCACCACTAAAACATGTCCCACATGTTAGTGCCACACTTGCACATCTTTTAAATACTGCAGGGATGGGCCAGAGCCATTGTTGGGCCATGCATCCAGCCCACACCTGTTCACCTACGTTCCCCAAGAGTACACCTCTTCCTTCCACGGGGACACCACACAGGTCAGGGATTCCTCACCTTCTCACAGGGACACAAGAGGTAACAGGGCTACAAACAACAAGTCCTTTTGAAATAGCAAACAAACAAGTCCTTTTGAAATAGCAGATAACACCTGCAATGTTTCCCAAATTTTTATAGTACAACCTCTTCCTGCTGTGAAGCAATTCAACTGTGTCTCTAGTTCAAGAAACAGAAGCCTGGACTGGAGCTGCTGAATCTGGATAGTGCTGGATAATATGGAAATTATTCAATTCTCAGTGGGGAAAATAAAAGGCAAATTCTAACAGGTGAAGGAATACCACTGTAACAGTAGAAATACTCTCTGCATATGAATTCTCATCCCTACTCCAGTTACACATACTTTTTTCAGAAGACATTTTAAAGACCTTGCAGAAGATGCTACAAAGCAATAGGACAAAGTCACAAATAATTGTTATAACTCTCACTACTTATTCAGAGCAAGTTGTTTATAATAGAGAATGCAGTGTGGCCAGTAATTTCAATTTATTATTCAAGTGCCATTAAAATCATTGAAGTATTTCCTTCAGATATGCAGGCAACTCTACTAAAAAGAGTATTTCTAACCAATCTACATTTCATTACATGTTCACTATTAATGCAATAGCTTCAGGGAAGGGTTTTGCTTTGTTTTTTAATTTCAGCCTGTTCCACTGACTGACAGGGCATGCAGTGACTCTGTTGCCTTAGTTCAGTCTGACTGAAAGCTGAGACATATGGACTGACTGTCATCAGATACCCACTGTGATTTTACTAAAGGATTTTAGTAATAAGGCACATGCTGAAATCTATACTGTTTTCTCACATTACATAGACCCCAATAAAAAGCTTACACACGTATAATGTCTGGAACTTATGGTAATGCATAACTGAGCCATTAACAACACAACATAATAGCATTTCCCTGAAGAAAGCTTCCAGTGAAAGAGAATACCTGCAGTGGCATGGCAGAAGTGTGAATTTTCTTCTACATTTAGAACATGTTTTTATTCCTAACAGCTGTCTATATGCTTGTCAATACCTAAGCAAGCTATTGAGAGATGAGGGAACCCTCATTCTGATTTATTACAAATATTCAGTGAAAAAAAGATAATTTTCAGTACCTAACCAACTTAATAACCCCAGAAAATGCTAGGACATGTTTTCGTTCTTTCAGTAGTTATTCTGTCCCATGACCATCACAGCATTCTCTGCTGGAATGGCATCATTGACTAATCAAAGTTTTAAAAAACATCGCATGTATCAAATTCCTCTTTCAGAACTGCTTTGTTATTATTGGAAATCTGATGATGAAAACTTCATTAAATATGTCAAATGGCACAAGACTGCTTCATAACTGATAGCTCTGAGTGGAAACACTGGCTGAAGAAGTATATTTTAAGTGTGTTTACTGAGTTATTTTATGCAATATAAAAGCACTTAGGGCATTTGGGGATAAAAAAGCTGAAACAAATAACATTAAAGTGGCTAAAAAAATATGTGACATATATAAATTAGATTATTTTGAGTAGTTGCAACAATTGTAAATAAACTCTTGTAAACAAACTAAACCTAGAGTACTCCAAAATTCCATTCATTCCTTTCATGTTGTTTTATTTATCTAATAATAATAAACAAAAGGGAACAACTTAACACATGTATTCACCATTGCTCTCAGACCATCATAAAACTCTACTTGACAGCACACTTTGCTTTTAGTCCTAGAAATTAATTTGGTATGGATACCAAGAAAGTAGTACAACACTAAAGAGCAAACAAAGCATCAGATTAACAAGAACCTCGTCTTGTTCTGGTGTGAAGGCAATATGCTACCTGTGCAATGTGGTCTCAGCCCCCTTCACTAGAGCACGTGGCTGTCAGCAGCACTTTCACTCACAGGGATCTATGCACTTGTTCAGCAACATTAGTTGATACTTTCTGCTTATCTTCATTTACGTACAAAATTAAATGAAAATAAAACATCACTTACTTGCTTTTTCCTTTGTATACTGTAGCATAGGACCCTTCCCCTAGTTTTTCCAGTTTTTCATATGAGTCTGCTTTTCCAAACTTAGGGCTTGTAGGCTAAACAAAACAAAACAAAAAGACCTTTCAGCATTGCACCCATAATATTAACTGCTTTGATTCAGCCTTTAGAGACCAAGTATTATTATCAAGGCTCACAGACGTGCCTGTTTTCAGTACCAAAAAAAAAAAAAAAAAAAAAAAAAAAAAAAAAAAAAAAAAAAAAAGGGGGGGAAAAAGTTAGTATTTATTTAACAACCCAGAGGGCAGTGGCTAATATCAATCATACTCTTAGATCACTGTATCTATCAAAAGGATTTTGTTCTTAATTAAAGAGATGGAGAGATGGTTCTGTTTTATTTTTCACATATATCACTTTATAGAGGGAAAAAGACCATTAACAACTAAGTATCTTATCTATGTTTAGAGATCTAAACACCAGCCTTAATCTGCCCTACAAAATCAGGCTAATAAAGCTGTTTAATATTTTTTTCTTTCTTATTTTCCAGACTAAAGCCCATCCAAAAGCATTGCTCTAAGTATTCAATGTCCCATTAAATCAATCATTGTTTAGAGAGCAAAATGCAACAGGAAAGCATCTTTAATGATGTCATCTTCTGAATTATGATTACAATCTTCATATTACATCATACTTTAATGTACATTCTACATAGTTGATAAAAGTCCTGTATCCTTAATATCTGCAGCCTAAGTGAGGAGTCTAAAACTGAACCAAGCTAAGGATTGATTCTTGCTCAAAGGGCTAGATAGCTCAGCTGGCCTTTGTGATAGACTGGTACTTGCCCCCTTTCACACAGTCCTAACAGAGAACAAATTAAAGTTGTGAAAATAGAAATTCACCTGACAGTAAAACTTTTCATTCTAAAACTCTGAGAAAATATTTGAATTTTTTGAAGTCCATCCTATTTTCCCACATTTCTCCATTTCCAGTTGTCTGGAAGGAAAGGGAATTTTATTTTTTCTCCAAGACCAGATGGACACTACAAAAAACTGACCCGCAGCTGCCCTCAGCATTGCCTACATATCTTTTAGACTGCAGTACTCAGATATTCTCCTGTCCTAAACCAACCAAAAGATCAGAGAGAAAGTCAGAAGGGTGAGCACAAATACTCAAACCACACACAGTGACTGATTTGATAGGACTCTTGTTAAATGCTACAAAGAAAAGCAGACAAGCAAACCCAGCATGGATCAGGTTCTATTCAGCTGGGATGAGCACGTGCAGCTGTACACATGGTACCCTCACATTGGGGATCCTATGTCTGATTTACAAAAAGTATTCATGTGTCAGTTTCTTGAAAGGAAATTAACTTTACAGTACAGGGCAAACCCCTGTGTAAATTCTTGCTAAGCCTTGGCAGAAATTTTTAAATCAACTGACCCTAAAAATTGCTTCTATTTAAACAGGCAGGGGCATCCCAGGCAAGCTGACTTGACACCTCAAACTTGTCCACCACACCCAATGAATCACCAGCCAGAAAATGCAAATGTTTTCTTTACTCAACTATCCTGCATTTGTCCTATGCAAAAATTCTGGCACTTTGGCAACTATACACCTTTTTTTGATATCAACTTTTCAGCTTTCCATTCAATGGCATAAGGACATACATGTATGTACGTTTGCAAAATTGAGTCCTTTCACCTCTCTCCAATACAAAGAACAACCTATTATTTTGCTATCCAATTCCTAAGTATTAGTAGACTTACACAAATTTGTCATAACGAAACTCTCAGATCTTTTTCCTGCTACATTATTTGGAACACTTCATTATAGATAAGGCAGGAATATTCTTGGTTTCCAATCTGTGCTTAAAAAGGCCTGGTTAAAAACAAATTTTAGGATTTTTTTTAAATCACATTTTTATTACAGATGTCACTAATAGAGACTAAAATATTTATTCAAGTGGCCTTTTCATTTAGCTATCCAATTATAGACTAATCAAAACTTCAGAAAAAAAATGGTTAGATGTTGAAATTGTCTTGCATATAATGAAGAGGTAGCACAAACTATTTCCCAAATTGCAGGCTGCAATGAACACAGAGTGAGTAGCTTTGTTTGGAGTGGAAACGCTGCCCTAGTTAACAGTGAATAATTCACTGTTGGCTTCCTCATAGTGAGACAGAGAAAGGACAGGGTGTATACATGTGTTTCACATCCATTCTTATTTTCGCCCTGAGATTTACTTTTATTCTCTACCTCTGGAAACCACAAACTAAAGGTCACAACAACTTGTAAAGCCCTAAGATCTTCATAGGAAACAGGATGCCTTTAATCCATTACCACACAGTAAATCATCAACAATAATTATTCCTACAGCCTCAAGCTCATTTCTCCATAGCCCAGCTGCCAGAAGCACAGACTGGAAGTCATGACTTTTGACTCATTCTTCTGGAAGTTGCTGCATCCTCACCATGAACAGGCAAAACTAAAAGCTGGTGTTGGCTGGAGGGGGAGTACAGTTCACTCCTGAGGGTACAAGTGAGAGCCCTGTGCCCTGGGCTCCGCTCTGCGGCAGCAAGGCTGACCTTCCACCCTTCCCACACAGCCCTCACCCCTTGTCCAGTGCCTGCTCACGCTGGGTATGAGCCCAGAAGCAGAACAAACCCCACACCTGAGCCTGCACCTGCCCCAAGTGCAGCAAAACCCCCGGCTGACACCTTCCCCTTGCCAGCTCACAGCACCTCTGCTCCAACGGCACCATCAGATTGGATTGCCCAGGTTCTCCACTAGGAGATATCCCTCTGTGAAAATGGACATTGTTTTTAACTTGCATTTGTCTTCTTTAAGGGCTTACAATTTTTGAAGGCATATTGTGGAGAAAAACACTTCGGGGGATTTTATAAAAAAACCTTAATTCTGAGGCAAAAGAATATATATAATAATATAAATAATTTGTGTGATACTTCTTAATGAAATGCCAAAACACTCATCATATTGCAATTACTTTAGGCAATGAAGGGACAGCTTCAACATTTCCTCAACATTTTCTTCATTTTTTTAAAATGAAATCTCATACTCTAATTCAAACTTCTAATTACAAATTGCCTATAAAGTTAAGAAGTTATGTTTTCTTTTATTTCTGGATTATAAAGGAGGCAAAGACACAAATAGTCCAAAAAAGTATAACTTTTCAAAACTTAAGTTTTAAGCTTAAAGGAATCTAAATAAACGAATCTGAATAATTTGAACTTCCACATGACTGCTGAAAATTATAACAATTTCAGCCTACTTTCCTTTATTATTACAGTCCCCCATTCATATGGGTATTTTTTTCAGCTGCATAGATATGAATTTCATTATTCATATATCTCCACATCAGCTCATCCTTTTCAACCATTTCTGTTTAAAAAAGAAAAATGATGTTTAAAAAACATCATTTGTTACAGCAAGGTTGGTGGCTTTTTTATTAAATGCTAATATTAAAATCAAATCTACAAAATCCACTTTTAAGTACAATTTATTCTTCCAAAGTATTTTATTTCTTCTGCTAAAATACATATATATATATATATATACACAGAGATTTGTGTTTGTTAAATCACAGGAGTCCCTTACTCTGCCTGGGATATGGTTGACTGAAATAAACATAGTGAGTGAGACATATCCAGAGCACATCAGATGTACAGTGCTTGTATCAGCCACTGACAGACATCACAAGCAGCAGACTCACAAGAAATTCCCCTGTATTTTGTATAACTGGTGCAATCCCCCAGTTTGATCCAGACAATATTTCTCAATGGAAAAGAGTACTGGTTTTAACTGGACACATATATTTTGATAAGTTTTTTCAAAGCTTCTTTTTGAAGATCTAACCTCAGAATACTTCTATAGCTATTTTTTTCCATTTCTCTTGCTCCTTCTTGCTGTTTTTTAACTCTCTGAAACACCAACAGAGAATCACAGAATTATTTAGGTTTGAAAAGGTTTTAAAGATCACCATGTCCAACTCTAATCCTAACACTGCCAAGCCCACCACATACATCCCCAAGCACCACATCTATACACATCTTTTAAGTATCTCCAGGGATGGTGACTCAACCATTTCCCTGGACAGCCTTTCCCAGTGCTTGACAACCCTTCTATGTACTAAACATCTCTGAAACTACTTAGGCCTACAGAAGCCTGTAGCTCCATGTTAGAGCTCCTCATTTACTACAAAAAACTCCCCAACTTACAAACCTGAGAAAAAAACCCCAACAACTAGGTGCATCTGTGACCAAGATTGAACTATCTAACAGCAAAAATTTAAATAGGCAGTAAACAACCAGGCAGCAAGAAATTGATACAACTGGAAAACTCATTGCAAAGTGAACTTTCATGCTCTGCAGAAATATTTCAAAGAACTCAAATAGGAAAGCTAAATGAATTACTGAGACAAGGGAGTAAAGATCCTCATGCCTATGAAGAACATAGTCCCAAGTCACTGTGAAAGCCAGCACAGGTTATGGTAGATCATGTTATCCCCAAGAGGACATTGGCAACTGGAGTGAAGAAAAATGCAGATCTTTCCCTTCAGGAAACTCACTGGGAATTTTACTTGTTTGCCTTCACGTTTCATTTTCCTTGAAAATATAAAAGCATTAGGTAGCTTTCATAAGCCTACATTTCTCCCAGGGCTAAATTAGTCTAAGAGGACCACTGAGCACAGAAGTGAGCATTTTTAGCAGCATGGCTTGCAGTAACCAAGATTAGATATTTTTTCCCCTCTGGTTAAGGAAATACAGATCATAGTAACAAGGATAGAAAGAGTATTCCAAAATGTTGAGTACAGAAATAGAAGAAGCTAGTATTTCAAACTGATGTGAGAGTATTAAAAATAACAAAGAAAAAAAGAAATGAGAAGAAACTCCTTTCTGACCACATTGTTTCAAATGGCCATTTCATTGATACAACCTGTAGGAGAAATAATAGGCTTAAAACAAGGTCTTGCAGTATGAATCCTTGCACTACATTGCCACGTGAATACTTCTCTTTCTCAGAATTTTTCAAAATCTATGTAATAAAGAAGGCTTTAATGGAAAATTACACTGAAAATCACCTGACTATTCCTATAGAAGCTGTGTGGGTTATGTTCTCATGCATTTTTCATAACTGCAGAACAGCTTGTGAATGTCACACTTAACTGTCACACACCCGAGTCTATGTTTTAAATAGATCCTTTTTTTTTTTTTAAACTGGAGGATATTAAACTTCAATATAAAACTATCATTAAGAGAAAAATATAATTTTCACAGTACCTCTGTAAATTAAAGAAAATCAAAAGTGAATGTCTGCTTTCTTATACACCTCAAAAGAAATAAATTGATTGCTAGAAAAATTTGAAAGTAAAACACAGGTCAAGAAACTCAACTGAGATTAAATCACAAGAATGAAAGATAATAATTAATTTTTAACCATTTTGTCTTCTTTGTCAAAAGAGTACACCTTTCACAAAACCATATGTAGTTTTCACACTAATTTCAGGTTGTATCCAACCTATAATAAATAATAGGCCAATTTGACCATATCTTGAAAGTTGGACTGTTTTCTAGGGCAATGTTCAAGGGATACAAAGATGTTCAAGCACTCAAACCAAGCCTTAGTCTCAGTTCTCCCAATCTCTGATCCCATTCTGTTGCTTGCATCTTCCTAACCCTTTAACACACAGCCATAAATTAAGAGCAACCTGGGCAGAAGCGACCACAGAGCTCTCTGTGAAGGGTGCAGTGTTTTAAGCTGTTCACTTGTTCTCCAGGCTATTAGAGCAGGAGCTGGCTCAACTGCCACATTTTATCTGCCTTTTCATCTAGAGAGTATCCCTCAGGTTAACCATTATTAATGCTTCCTTTGTGCCAGCAGAGAAAACTCCACCCTCTACACTGAACTCCGAAATTATCTTACCTCCATAAATCATACCAACTAGGAAGGATGCAGTTACTCTGGTAATTAACAGG
The DNA here is from genome assembly GCA_013401135.1 of Cettia cetti. NCBI lineage: Eukaryota > Metazoa > Chordata > Aves > Passeriformes > Sylviidae > Cettia > Cettia cetti. The sequence goes on along the minus strand of VZUI01096151.1, from coordinate 45,181 downwards.
CTCCTAATGGGGAGGAGGTTGCCTACATCTGAAGAGGAAGACAGTCAAGAATGCCACAGCAAGTGTTTATTTGATGCCCAACTTTCAGAAAAAGTCCTGACATTAGTGTCTATTTTAAAGCTAGATTTCTTACACAACTTGTTCGCAATGTGCTAACAGGATCAGTAGGATTATTATAGGATTTATGCTTTTTTGCTTGTACTTTTTGAAGGAATGTTGCCTGTATCAGGACTGAAAACTAATAAATGTTACAGAAACAGAAGAAAGGCTGCTCTCCCAAAAAGAGTGTAGAGCCAGTGCAATAAAACATTGCTTATCCAATTATTTTTTGTTTGAACGTTTGGGGTTTTTACATTTATCTGAGTTAGCAGAAGGTTAGTGTTTTGTTTGATTTTGTTTTTAAAAAGTAACTGACAGGTAGGAACCTATACCTTAGCATGGAATTTAAATTCACCACCGGGGAGCTTAAGCTGTTTAAGGAGAACAAACTGAACAAACATAACTAAATCTTGAGCATATGGCTACTTTGTACAGCTTGCCATCTTCTATTTACATATGGTGCAAAAGTACTATTCTACTGTATAAAATGTGTACTCTGAATACACCAAAATTTTACCTTGCACTGGAGAGTTAGATCATGTGTCTAAAGAGCAGAGATCTCAAATAAAATTTTCAGATAATTAGAGTCAAGCCATCTTTTAAAACCAGCTGTTAGGGCAAGTGTGACATGTGTTTGCTTTTTAAGTTGTGATTTTTTTACTTTGTCCAGTTTATGAGGTAGTATTACCTTTTCTTCATTTAAGGAGAGAAGAAAACCATTTTCCTGCCTTTGTAGACAAAGGACCCAGCATGAGCTTTTTAGAAAGAGATAGACACAGAGAGGGAGAGATGGATAAGTACACACAACTATAGCTATATATATATATTATATATATATACATACACACACACATATTGTGTTGGAATGGAACAGAGAAAAGGTTTGTCAAGCCAAATTCCCTTCTAAGAGTGGGTGACAGGCACTGCACAGGTAGGCAAACACCTACTTTGCTATGTCCAAGTTATCCACTACTCTGATGCAATAAAAGAATAATTCTGCTTTGCTGGAAAATTCATCCCATAATAACATACAATTTCAATCAGCATAAGCAGTTCAGAAATCACTGTCATAGATGTCTTCTTATGTTCAAAGACAAGTGGAGAAGGTGGAAAGATCCTAAGTGTAAAAATTAAGCTTGTTGTACAAGAACAAACAAACAAAAAGTGCTAAATTCTATCTTTACACTACTGCACTAATTAATTACAGAGGAATTGTACCAGGTTGCAATGAGGTGTGACGTTAACTACAGAAAAATACTTCATGTTCAAAAGCAAGAGATTTATTTTCCAAGTGCCAATCTGTGGGAGGATCATGGAGCTCCAGCTTCCTCAAACCTTTGTGTGTGTTTCATCTTTCTCATCACAAAGTGCAGCATATTTCAAAGGTATGGACAACATAAAATGGGCAACATACCACCTGCAGAGTACTTTGTGATCTTTACCAAACACTGAAACTGATACCTGTCAGAGAGGTGATAAAGCTGCTGAAATTAATCAAAACAGAAACTAACACCCCAGGGCATTATAAACAAAGTATTTCAGGTCACATCCTGAACAATGTTATTTTTCTGAGACAAATAAAGGACTTCTACCTGAGTAGAAGTCATGAGTGATATTGAGACTGCAAGCCTTGGCCATGTACCTTCTGTAAGAATCATTTCCACACCTGAGGGCTACAGAGGACTTCAAATGATGAAAGGAAAAGACTAAATAGAACCCTATCTCTAATTCAGTTCCTCTACTAGCCAAGCATAGAGAGTGCAAATTGAAGGTAACATATCTCTATCAGAATATCTTAAAACTTAGAGAAACAGAGCCAAAACTGAAACATGACTCCACAGCTGTAGCCCATATGACCCAGAGGGCACAGCATGTTCAAGAACATTTTCAGAAACTGAAATGCTTGTTCAGACTGGCATAAACAATACAAGAGGAGAATTTCGAGAGAACCAGGTACAAACTCAGTGAGGGAGAATATGAAGCTGACATGGAAGAGAAAGACGTAATGATCAGAAGAGCAAGTCGCAAGAGCATCTGCTAGACAACATCAGGGTTACAAAAAAGATGAAACCCTAAGCCCTTTGTTAATTCAAATATTATTCAAAACCACAGAATGATACATTTCTGTGACTAACCACATGGGCATCACTCAATAAAATGTGCATCAAGGCATCTACTGCCTGAAGCCATGTATTCAGGTTCTGGGAATGGGAATAAAGCATCTTGATCTTGTCTCTGCATTGGATGGCTGAACTCAGGTCTGCCAGGCAGGACCACGTGTGACCTGATCAGCAGAGGGCTAACACCACCTTTTGTTGTGAACTGGTCTTCCCTCTTCACTGGCATGAACACTTCCATTATTCTACATGCTCTCCCTTGTGAGGAAAAGTCAAAAACTACTGTTGCCTCCAAGCAGAAGGAAGAACTGAGTTCACCAAACAGAGCTATAAAAATCAGAGAGAATTACAGGAAGTTGAGAAATAAGAATTGTATTTCAAGAAATTCCTTTGCACCTCCTGTATCCAGCAAGTCTATGTGAGTCACCCTGGATGAAGATTACCAAAAGCATATGTTTAGCTAGGGCTCTAACCAGCAATATACTAGTAGAGGAAGCATCAATGTCATTTACATAAGAAAATACTGGGATCATATTGTATGGATGCAGTAGAGTGCCAGCCCTTTGGAAAAGAACAAGATGCCAAAAAACAGTTTCAAAAACATCTGCTTCAAAATTCTAGAAGCAAAACAACTGAAACCCTTCAGTGTTAACAGAGGAATGTCAAAAACGTTAACAGAAATTGGTAATAGCTTCTAAGAGGAACAGCAGAGATGAGAAGTGAGTTAATACCACAAAATACTTAAGATTTTCCAAAGAAAGTCATTAATAATTGTGGTGCCAAAAAATAATCAGGCATCACAAACAAGTACATCCAATGCAAATAGACTCATCCATTCTTAATAACTGTAAAAGTTTTATGGTGAGAACTCCTTGTCATGGACTCAGATGGAACACACTAGAGACATCTTTGGCAGCAGCTATATAATGCCAAGTGATGATGAAAAAGCAAATTTGTTTTTGCTACAGATGGTTACATTTTAAAATGTAACCTTTTCTAAAAAGGACAGTCCCCTGGAGACGTGACATCTTACCCGCTAAATTCACACGGGTTAAACACAGCTCATCTACAGAAAATTAATCTCTTGCCATTTCTCGTTAGAAGTCTGACAGGCTTCAGTCAAACTTCTGTAGGGAGGACAGAAGATGTCCAGAAGATAGAGCAAAACAAAGAAAAGAAAGAAAAGAAAAAAAGAGGCAATCAAGCTTTTAAATTTTTTCACACCAGGTAAGATTTGAAGTGTTACATCCATTCCACTTAGATCTGTAGTTTTCAACTCAAAGGTCACATTATTATGGATTTTTTTTCTTGCCAAAGCATAACAGAAATAGTTTTTCAATAATTTTGAAGGTCTTTTGGGGGAAATCTGTTCTAGGCATTATTCATAAAAGATATGACATTTTATTTATCTAGTTTCTTTCAAAATACTTGAGAATAAAACTATTATGATGTGTTGCCAAACCCTTCTCTGTTGTCTCTCTTCCCTATCTCTCTCACAGAGTTTCTGACAGGGAAATAAATTTTATTTTTACTACTTGATTTTAAAAAGAGAATTATAAAGTGTAAACAAAATCTGTAAAATCTCATCTGTTTCTCTAAAATCAAAATCTAAAAATCAAAAAAGGCAATTCATGTGGTTTCTTAAACTTCATGGGAAAGAATTCCTCTTCAAAAATAAGCAATCCTCTGCCAAATTTGCTGCATAAACATTATAGCAGCTGTAACGACATACCAGGATAAGGAAAGGAAAATGCTTGGAAATCCTTTAAGACACCCTAACTAACATCTGAAAGGAATTTCATAAACATACTCTTTTTCAAGTTCTATTTTTTGATGCTATTTGTTAATAACACAATAAAGATAAATGGAAAACACGGCTGTTTAATAGCAGCTATGACCTCTTTTCTTTTTTGCTTCCAAGTAAACAATCCCTTCTTAAGCAAGAAAACATTTATCTGGTGCCTCTAATTCCACTATTTGGCACATGCAGAGGTATCAGGACTGTGGACTTACAGAGCTGGGGCTGGAGTGCCGCCTCACTTTAGGTGATTCCTTCCCTGCAGATGAAGTTTTGAAGTTAATGCAAGCGTTGTTCTCTGAATGAACCCTCTTCACTTGATTAGTTGGCTTCTCAAATGGATCAAAACTACTCTGTGTCCTCTGAACCCTAACTTTTTTATCCTCAGGAATTGTGTCCAGAGGTTTGATCACTGAATCCATTCCCTGGCAGTTCCGTGTAGACATCTTTGTGACACATATCTGTAAAGAAAAAACATCATTTTTTGACTCTCGACATTCATTCCATGCACCAGCCAGCATTAAAAAAGGCACTGAACTTCATAAGCATTCACTTTCTATTTCTATATTAAAATTGAAAACAACACGTGCATTTTACATAGGGGAGACCCACATCACAATAATAACTATAAAAAGCCTATCTTTGTACAATGTACTAAAAGATACTGGAAAAGGAAGGCAAAAGAGGAACATACATAAATTCATACATTTGTGTTTTCTTGTACAATGTGTTCTTGGCAACAGTGCCACTTCACTTCTCTCTCCAATCTAGCCACAGATATCCACAAGCAGTATTGATTTCCATTTGTTCAGAATTGGATGAGACTAAACTAAAATAAATGATGGTAGTTTGTGTGTGCACGGGCTGGTGCTGGCTTTCCAAAGATGCAATACCGGTATATTATTGTATTTTTAAATAATGCTTATACAGTGTTATTATTATTATCACCATATGTCTCAGAAAATCAAATCAGTAAATCAATTCCCAGGCACTGAAACATGAGACTGCAGCTCAATGGCACACTAAAGCACAGAAGTTCAATTCTTTGTTACTGTGAAGTACAACTCTGCCAAGCTCTAAAATCAGCCACTTGCTGCTTCAGCTATCAAAATGTGCTATGGTTAGTTCAAAAGAACTAAATGAGCAGATACTTTAGATACTCCAGTCATGTACATTTCTGGATTTAATTTCAATATGCTCCAATATATATGACATTTTTTACATTACACTGTTGGTGAGGGGTTGTGTTTGAGGCCTCAGCTTCTGTTTTCACCCATAAGAGACTTGACTTTTATTTGGAAAGACATAGTTTCAGCTTTCAGGCTACAGGGAAAAGTTATAAAGTGTAATTCAAGCAGATCCAAGAGCCTCTTTAAATTGTAAGGCACATCAAAATAATCTACAATGTACTTTTTCCATTACATTTGCATGTGTTTAAGGATAGACAGTGTTAATTTGCTGTCAATTGAACTGTTCATATTAAAAAATTTATTATTCCATTCCAGGACCTATAATCTATTCTAATTTTTGAAAACTTGTCATCCTAAAATGGTTAATATATAAAAAAAAGAAAAATTACCATTAAATCAGTCCTCCAAATTTTGGAGATACCAAAGTATCTCCAAAAACTTCTCCAATAAATTACTCTTTGCCATTTTCCCAGAGGCATTTTGTGTCTTGAAATTCAACTTACATCAATTGTTTATAGAAATATTGGGTGATTATACCTTGTGGAGTTTGGCTTTTCTTTTCTTATGATCCACTGTAACAGTAGATGAAAGATTTCTTTTCTACATTAAAAATTTAAAGTATATTTCCTGCACTGTGCCATCTGGCCAAATGATTGTATACCAGGCTGATTCTAATGAAGAAGATCACTAATGTCACAAACCAGGCCTTACAAGGGTTCGCATTTCTTCTCACTAAAGTGATTTCTCCAAGACTAGAACTTCACTAAGTTATAACTTCCTTGAGAAAAGGAAAAGTCCCCCTTCATTCCAAATTATAATTCTTTTTTGGGCTTAAATTAACACAATTATGTAGTTTTGGTCTGTTACTTCAGTGAGAAAAAATAAAGAGCTGCAGCACAAAGAGTTTTTAATTAGTCTTCTTGTAAAACTAATTGGTTTCTTTTCCCTAAAAGAACTCATATGCGCTGACATGAATCCACATATTTCCCACTGTCATATCCATGTTCTTGCAATGCTTGCTACCAACAAAGATGTTTCAAAATAATGTAAATTGAAATTATTGTTAATATAGCAGCATTTCCATGTTGCTTAATCAGCATGGATGCAAATACATCAGTTATCAGTAGTCAGTATTTCTCAGCATTTGACACCCTATGATCTAGAAAACAGGGGCTGGAGATATGGACTGAAAGTTCCAAAGCGGTACTTGTCTTCCTTTCAGGTTAACAAGGTGCCTATAGCAGATGAAAATACTTGGAATACACAGCTGTAAACATACTATAGATAATAAAGCCATGAATGCTGCTTCTATTTTCTTTTTCTGCTTCTATTTTCTTTTTCCACTGGAAAATCGACATGTGGCTTATATGGAACATGTAAGCATTTGTTACTACTGCCTTGATTGGAAGCAGTAATAGTATGGAATTAGATGTTGAAAGGAGGCATTTTAGCCTTCAGGCCACTTGACTGAATCTGAAGCAGAACAAAAATCCCCACCATCATCTTGTAACAGCCAACTTCCAACTTGGAAATGACTAAAGCCGAGACAGGACCAACCAGCTCCCCACTCAGAAGTCAAACACCTTGGTGGATGCACAGGCTGGACACCACTGTCACCTGTGGAAAAGCCTGAGGACTGCAGAGAAATGCAAAAGTAGAGGCTGCTCACCCTGCCCATCTGCCTGTTCTGCAACTGCAGTACATCTCCTGCCAGAGCTGAAAGGGGGTTTAATTCATCCCTTCTCTCACCAGTATCAATAATTCCTTGGCAGAAACAAAGCATTCTCTCCAAATGGCTGCTGAGCAGAGCTCACTGCTGAAACCAGCAAAGCTAAGCTTACACTGCTGTTGCAGGGTACACATTTCTAAACTGTCTACCCTGCCTATAAAACACCGAAGAGAAACAATATTTAAGCATTTGTTTTACATTCTGCCATTGATAGGCCAAGTCCATTGACAGGCCAACTTCATGCTGAAACTCTGTTTTGTGATGTCTGAAAGGACCAGGTCTAAAAGGTCAGCACTGAGCACTGGCTGTAACCAACTTAAGGACACAAACTCATTGGTGGTTCCAGGTTTCCCTCCATCAGCAAAATTAAGCTACCACAGTAGGGCAGATTTTGCCCCTGGTCAGCAAGAGTGTTGACTGGCTGCTCCTATGCTCCAGCTAAGGGTACAACTTATTCTGTAGTAGCTTATCATGCAGAAAACCAACAATGTGCTAAGCAAAACTGAAACATAACTTATTTTGGAAATCTTCTTCACATAAAAATGATCATAGATTTCACCAGCTTGATCACATCACCTTTAGGAACATTATGGATTTGAATTTTTTATGCTAATTCAGCCTTTTAATATAACTTTCCCTTGTACAGCACAACTGCTGCTTATAAATTTCAACTTTTCAAAGGAGATGTACAAATACTTAGCATCAGAAGGTGTTAGATTTATAAACCAGAGTCTACCACCTGGTAGCTCCTTGCTGGTAACATCCCTTCTCACTTCCAGATTTCTTTTTGCAATGGTCCCTTGCTAAGGACCATTTTCCAGTTAAAGCACAGTACTTCTCATAAATACTAATTTTCAGAATCTTTTAAATACTCCTGAGTGATCCTCTGGGAAAGTGAGATTTTCCCTCTAAGTATATTCTGCTACCTCTAAGACCAGACTTTTCTTTTTACCCCTTTTCAATTGTCCTATCTGCGTAAGTCATAGGTTCTTCAGAGTGGGCACTATTCCTTTACTAACCCTTCTTTTACACACAGAACAACCCTCAATGAAGTGCACCTCAATGAAGATGACAATCCAGAAAGTTATGGAAACTATATTTTTCCAATACAGCCTCAAAACTGGATGATTTTGTTGAATATCTAATTTAGCTACAGTTATCAGAATAAAAAACAAAGCAAAACAAGCCATTACATGTAGGAAGTTAGTATCTGTGATTCATTAGCCCTCTCTATCTATGTAATGCTGTAGCTAAAACAGTGTAGCCCAGGCATTGAGATGCTGTAAATGCCACCACAGTCAAAAACTGGTGCTACATGAAGATGTGAGGTTCAATGGAACTTAACTAACAAAAGTATTGACCTCAAACATATGTAGAAACAACACAAGTGATATATTGTTTTGTCATACATGAGATGACAATTATGATTTATAAAATGCAATCAAGGAGAAGAAAGTTTCAGTATGAATATTCTGTGCATTTAAAGAAACCTCTGTCTAACCAACTGCATGAGTCATCAAGCAGTTTTAATAGTCATTTCTTTAAAACAAGTCATCATATAAGTAAGTAATCATATAAAGTATGTTGACATTTGAAGTGATTCTTTCCCCTTCAGGAGTTACTGCCATGATTTTGTGCTTCTCCCACCACTACATTCAAGGCAAAATTTTCTGACATATAAACTATTTTTAAAATAATTTGGCTTTTAAAAGTAGGGCAATGGAACCACACTTATCTCTTTCAGATGGGGTATTTTTGCCAGTAGATCTCATAATTATGAGGAACAGAAGTATGGAATCTTCATTTATCCTTTAACTCTTCTTTACAGGAAACAGGATTTAAAAATAAGCCAATCTACTGAATACACTTAGCAGCTATAAATTATTACAGGTGTAACAGGGAATACACAAAAAAATGCATCATGTATGGATTGTTCAAGAAAATATTACTATCCTTCAAACCTTGTATCAAATATAAAAGGCTCAAGGAATTCACTGGACTATTCACCGCTCCCCACTTTGGGCATGTCAGGTGGCTCCAGACACAAAAAATAAGAGAGGAAATAGATGCTTTGTCACCAAGGTTCCCACCTTGCAGGAATCTGAGCACCTCAGAAAATCATGATGAAAATGGATGTTAGCAAAAATGGCAGAAGAGGGGCTGAGACAACGAGCAGATTATACCAAAAAAAAAAAAAAAAAAATTCTAGAGGGGAAAAAAGGTAAGACAAAACAATGGAAATTATATGTACAGTATTCACATCAGAGAATTTCACATGCAGAACATTTACCCCCAAAGTATCTACTTTGGTTCTAAGATAAAAATCCTGAAAAGGCTAAACTAGACTCCAACACCAGTCTCCCTTTAGGGAGATTTGCTTTTCTACACCGAAAACAGAGTGGTCCTACAGAAAATCATTTTTTTGTGTTTGAAGTTACTCTTTGGAAAAACACTTCCAAAGCAGCACTCAAAAACTGCCCAGGCACTTGGTGTCTTGTGGGAAAAGATTTTAACCAGAAAATAGCAATGACTATTCCTACTCAGCATTAATAGCTGAGAGTCCCTGATCCCAGATCTGATTTCCAGATCTTGGAAAAAAGATCCCACTCAGCTCAGGAGTCCTCTAACAGAAGCACCTCTCCATGAGCATCCTGACCATTACATTTTTCACATATGGATCATCAATAATTAACTTCCCCAAGCTGTCCCACATTCTGCTGCCAAGCCATATACATTCTCCATACTCTGGTAACTGAAATGAACCCACTTTAAAAATTTGTCCACAATTATTTATTCAGTCTCAACTGAAAAACGTAAGACAAAATGAGACATTTGGCCATTTAAAACCTACAGCACAACCACTTTGCTGCGACCTGAAGAGCTCTTGTCTACTTTTACAAAAAAAAAAAAAAAATCACAAAAGGAAGATTTATCTAGAAAATCAGAATATTCATGTCTATTTCAGTAATTACTTGAGCTATCACAGATTCTGGCAATGTAAAGCACAATAAAACGCAGCACCACAAAAGTTAGAGCGGCTTGATATTAAAAGTTATTTTAGTGTTTTCTGTGGTTTTTTGGTTGTTTTTGTGTTTGTTTTTTTTTTTAATTTATTTCAGGTAAAAAGAGCCAGAATATTCAAGAAAGAGCTCCTCATATTAGAACCACCAAAAAGCACAACATAGTTTATACTTTGTAACTTTCTTAGTTTCGGATCAGAATCTGAAGGCAATGTATGACAGACAACGCAGCTTGGATGGTATTTTTTCCCCCTGCTTCTCCTGCCCTGTCTCCAAATCAATTTGAGAAGATCCCAAGACTGCTCTAAGGCAAAGAACCTTAGTCATCATTACGTCAGTATGGACCATGGGGCTAGAGCCTCCACCCTAACATCATGGTACTATCTCAAAAGATAATGCAAATATTTAGCCAATTTTTCCCCATAAACAATACTGCTGAAGTTAAGAGACAGAAATCACAAGAGTAATTTTGTTCCATGTGTAAAGCTCCATAATAAGCCCCATTAAATAAAAATCAGTATAATCATTCACTGAACCATTTCTAAATAAAGACGCCTCTTTGAATCACCTTAAATATCATTTCCAGCAATACTCTTTAAACTGCATTTGGGATTGATGTGAAAATAATAAATGGTGTATCAGATGTCATTATTGTGATACAGTTTCAATGCAAGATTTTTTCACTTCATCACTGTCAGCAAAATTAAGAGGAACAGAAACAGGTTTCCCAAAGAAACAGGATTCTTAAAATGAAAGGTTGCTAGCCTAATTCATTTACTGTTCAAAGTCATATAGCATTGAAAGCGTAAGACTGATCAGTTAAACCATGTAAGTAATTTATAGTCTTACAGTTCATGAATTTTAAAACAGTCATGAATGACTCCGGAATTAATCACCTGTTTGGGTACTTAGTAAAATATAGACTGTCCCATATCAGTGGAATTATTCATATGAATAAAGATATCCTCAGTAACAAAGAACAACCAATTCTGGCAGAACTGATCAGACATCCTACCACACGGAAGAAAAAAGTTTAAAATGCTTGTATAGTGTGAAGACACCCTACTCTGAAACTTACCACATCTTTTAGGAAGATACATTATATCTGGGTTTTAATTCTTACATTTAACACTACAAATGCTTACTTCAGTCATCCAGTGGCTACAGACTCGTATAAAATATCAGAAAAATTGCCAACCATTTTCTGTTGGTTATTGCCACTGTGTAAATCTGGGAGGAAAAGTGACTGGTTGAGTAAATACCAGAGTGGACAACCAAAGCTACTGAAAAATCTGAAGGAAAAATCTGAATTCCACCCATTTGCACCATTCCAGGAGATGTAGTATGAAAGGACCAGATACAAGGAAACCCAAGATCCAGCATGCAGCAAGGAAAAAAGGAATTAAAATTACTGAATTATGTGAGGTAAGGGAGTCACTTCACCTCTCCACAATTCCATTTTTCTGTTCACAACAGTGATCCTGCCCCTATCACAAGCAAAAACTGGGAGTGCTAATTAAGTTTATAAAGCACTGGGGCTTTTAAAAGTGAAAAGTTATGAAGATATAGATTATAATTTGTAGATCCATAGCCCGCTGGAAGTAGTGCAACAATCCCATTACTACAGACAATAAGACTTAGCAGTTGCATTTAGCTGAGAGATGTATAAAAAAAATATAGTTAAGTGACTACTGGTTCATTCTAAGCTGAATTGCTTAGAATGTAAGTCTGCCATTAATTTTCACTGGAAAAATCCTATCTGGATACAAGTTTTTATTACCTTTTATAAGTATGTTATTTTCTATCATGCTTTGGTACCATGGCAATTGAGAACACAAATCATCTGCAGATTCTGGCATCCCTGGAATTTGACATTTGCTACTTATAAAACACAGTTTGGGAACATTCTGGAGCATTATAAGCAGCTTTGTTCAAAATAAAAATGCAGCTATCTGCAGATTCATTCTCTTTGCAGAACAAAGCAATAGGGAGGCTCTTTCTCGTTTTAAACAAGTCTTGCCTGCTTCTTCTTGGTCCATCTGGTAGCACTCTCCATCCTCCCCAAGAGAGGGTCAGCACCCTCTGACTGCTGCACCCACAAGCAGAACCATGCACAGGTTGAGAAGAGAGCTCAGTTGGTGAGAACTTTCAATACGGGAAAAGATCCATGAAGAACAAGAGATGAGATAAGGGAGCAGATAAAATTGTGAAAGGGGAAGTAGAGCATGTAATGCTGCACGACATCACCAGCCAGCTCATACCAGAGCTACCAGTGCAATCAGACTCATACTTGAAAGAGGTCCTTGAACACACTCACCCCTCCCTGTAATCACCTACACCAGCCCTTTGGTTTGAACATTTGATGGACACAGCTAAAAGAAGCTGAAAGAGAACTTGAGTAATGGGGGGGGGGAGGGGAGGGGAGCGGGAGATAAGGAGGTAGTGGAAAGGAAGGAAGATGCAAGGAAAAAATGGTTGTAAAATAAGACACTTCTTTTCCTCTTCTGATAGCCTCTCTTGGTGTCCCAGAACTATAATTCATATTCTTGGGTAATATGTATTTAACTTTAATTGGCTACAGAGATTGCCAGCAAAGCTAGCTACAAGCTAGCAAATGCAACTGAAAATAGAGCTCAGAGACTGGAAATGGTATCTGGGGATATGGTATGCTTCTTGCTGTACCTATCACAAACTTACTCATACACCTCCCACAGCCCATCTCAAAGGCACTCGCCCAAAATGGCCGTTTTATTTCCAAAGTCAAAGCTGATGTTAAACCAACTGTCATTGTCATATGGAAGAAGGCGAATATAAAAAGGTCACTGAAGTGCCAGATGGGAGAGTTTTTGAACTAGAAGCTCTGACATTAATTCTCTCTGTTTGTCTGAAACACTGAACTCAATGAGCTGATTAAATGTCTGTGCTGAATTGCCAAGTGAGGAAAAAGTCACACTCACAGAAAGAACAACTGATCAGACCTGGGGTAGGAATCCCAGTTGCATAAAAATCTGAAAACATTTTTACCTGCATCAAGGAAAATAACATTTTATACTAGAAGTTAAAACCAGTTACACAATTCTTTCCTTTTACCACCAACACACCAAGAGCTGCAATTTAGTACATATTTATTCTGCTAACTAGATACTTGATAAATACTAGCATAATTTCTCAATCAATCATAAACCTGAAATCAGGAATTATTGAAAATTATTTTAGGTGCCCTCAACATGGTAAGGAGAAGCAGAGCATTCCTAAATTTTTTTTTTTTTCTGTTCACAGCCTACCTTCAGAAAAGAGAGTTTCCAATCCATTAAAGTTAGTGTTCCTCTCCTTGCAGAGAAAAAAGGTCCAGTTTTCAAGAGAGTCTGAATTACATTTTAGGTCTATAAAAGCCTACATATGTTCTCAAAGTAAAACTCTGTTCTGTGACAACAGACATCAGGAGGAGTCACCTAAGGACAGGGTCTCAGATAAAGGTCACACCAGAAGACCTGACAGCCTCTAACATTCATGAAAAGAGACAGAAACTCAACGGAGCTGATCTAAAGGGGCATTTTGCTCTATTTCTGTACTGATGCCCCAAAATACAGTAACTGTGCTAGTAATAAAGCCTGGCAAATAAATTCTTCCTTTTACTTGCACAGTCTTTGTATTTGTCATGGTGGTATGTAATGCAATACGCCATGCAAGCCTTTCCTGAAATTGCAACCAGGCTGCTGCTTCCATTAACCTGAGTCCAGACTTGCTGCATCCAGAAGTAGGAGGGTTCATTCCTCCAATGAACCAAACAGGAAGACACAGTTAAGGATCAGCAGAGGTGAAGTGTGGGAGAGGCAGCTTCCAGTGCCAGGCACGAGCCAAGGATGCCTTGGTAACCAGAAAGGCGGTGGAGAAAGTGTCTGAACATAAACACTCTCCCAATTGTGACAGGTGGTTTTTATACTCTTTTACTTAGTTACCCACTTGTATCTGTTGTCTATCCTCCTCTGTAACCATATGAACAGGATTTAAAAATAAAGATTAAAAAAATATTTTCAATCCTTTTTCCATATCAGCCTCCTGTTCCAACAGATGGCTACATGTGCCAGTGCTAGTTTATACAGTTTTCTTTCCATAAGTGCATTATTAGTGGTTTTGTGCGAACAGTATATTAAGTCTTTCTGAGTTTACAGGTTTATAATTTTATTCTATCCTCCAAAACTCCCCCGATCATGAAGTTATCAAAGGCATATCCATAAATGCAGTAAGTCTTCCCACTGCCAAGTTCAAGTGTGAGAAATCTTGAGAGACTTGACAACAAAATGCTTATTCTTGCTAGATTCTGAGGCTGTCAGTAAGGTTTTTAAGAAAATAAATCGTAAACAACTCCATGCCTTGAAAATAAGTTCTACCCAGCTGCTTTAGGCTCCTTTGCCTATCCCTAGCAAGCCTCTTGATTCTTTCACAGTTATCATCAAGTACTTCAGACTGAAACTAAAAAGAAATTGTTCTCTTCCAAGCAGGGACTGCAACAAAAACACTGCTGTTGGTGAGATCTGATCATGCAACTGACAGTATAAGACTTAAGCCCAACTACTCAGACCTTTCACAGATATACTCTTCACATAAATGCTAAGGAGCACTTTTTTAATTAAAAGAAAATATGAAGGGGATAGGTCATGCAATCATCTTTGTGAAATATACACATTTGCAGATGGAAAGGTTTTGCAGCTTTTTTGTCTGGTGTGATGACAACCTTCATTGCAATGAAGCAGCATGCATGTTGCATGGTCATTAACAAATCAATGCCACTCTCACATTAGCTTCAGCAGATGTTTTTAAAGTGCTTTGCAAGAAATAATTCAAGACTAGAATGGTAAATTAGTTTGTCTCTTTTTCTTCAGACCATTTCCATAATTTAAAAAAAATGTACTTCATTCCTTTCCCTGTTTTCTTCATTCTTCTTCCCTTCTTTTCCTTTTTAACTCTCTTTAGCAAAAGCCAGATGGTAAACTAGGTAATGAGAGTTGCTTGCTTCATTCTGCTAATGCATTTCAAAGTTTCATTTTAGTACCAAGAAAGGATTCTCTCCTACTCTTTCTTTCTTCATCCCTGAGGTCAACAACCCTACAGGTTGAGAAATGCAGCTTCCAAGGCAGATGAATGTCACAAGGAAAGACAAGCTCTCCGAGCGTTTCTACATGTGGTCCTCTACATATTATCTTCCAAACCACTGAATTTGACAAAGCATCCTCTATCAAATCAGCACAGTATAAAGGCAGAGGCAGAAAAAGAGCTTCAACATTGTCATTATTCTCTTGTGTGAGGAATCTTCCAAGATCTGAATAACCTACATTCCAACTCTTCCCTGAAATCTTAGTAACAGCCATCCATGACCTTTCTGTCATTACTCTCTTTCATGGAAGTTTGAGAGTTTAGACAAGGATGACAAGCCCAGTTTCACAAATAATTAAATGAAAAGACCTCATCTGTGTTCGGATTTCATATACACCTGCCTTCTTTAGTAAAACTTTTCTTTCTGTTTTTTTTTCCCATCAGACAAATGACCTGGTTACAGACTACTATAAAACTTGAATGGAAAATCTCAAAGGAATTTTCTAGCAGCTACCACAGGTTTGCCAGACTTGCAGCAGCACAATAACTTTCAAAGCAAAAAGGTGTAAGGGAGCATAATGAAACTTGCTTCTCAGTGCATAATGTGCTACACTGGAAAACATGCCATATCCTACAAGTCAGAACTGAGTTAGAAGCATAATTGAAAATTATTGCATATTAAGTTACTCAGAATATGAAGAACACTCCAGTATATCTTTTCTTGCCAAGATGTATAAATATTAAAATGGAGAGGTTTCAAGCTTATACTGAGAAGAGTTAATCATAAGAAGGAAGGCTGCAATTCTATGAGAATGCTATGAACAACATAGAGATAATGCTTATTTTAAAAAACCCCAAAACTATGTATTTCAACAGAGAAGTGAAAAATCACTGTTGCTTCTTTGATGTGTTCAAGCCAAAACATGTGCCATAGTAGACTTATAACTTGCTCAAATGAATTTTACAGAAGAAGCTGTAGCAGTACAAAGCAGCCAAGACTTCTGCAGTTGATGGCAATTTGCACCTCTAGAGCTGTGAGTTCATCATGAATCACTTTCAACAAGAAAAAAATCTTGAGAATCAAATTGGTCAAAAATCACATCTATCATTAGAATATCAGTGTGAGAAATCCTCCAACCTTACAGTACATTAAGCTTCTCATGAAAAAAATTGTCACAAAACTGAGAGTGATTGTAGATATTTTGCATAGCTTACCATGCACAGCTGCCTACCAGCAGCACAATCACATTTTACAATTATATATTTTTATGTATCTGGACTACTTTACCAAACACAGAAAATTCCTTGCAAACTTGAAAGTTACGGGGCTGGTTCCACCACTTTCCTAGGCAGCAGCAAAACCAACCACCCTATCATTAAACCGTAGAACTTTTCAAGACAATTCTTCTGCATTACATTAAACTAAAATTTCTATGGCCAATATTTAACAACAAAACCAATTTGTTCATTAAAACCCCCACTATTTACAGGGAAGTCCAGGAAAACCTGTTTTAAGCATACTCTCTAATGGTTGAAATATATTTTCTGTGTACTTACACAAAGATTTAATAAAATGGAGAAGGACATACTCAAACACTCTAAGCCTCTGGACTGAAGAGCATCAGAAATTAAATGAAGCTGAGCTTTCACAATATATAAATAGACATTATGCCTTTTCCTAGTGGCTTTAATTCTCCACTGCTCACTGGGCAACATTTGGTATCTTCCTCTTCAGGTAAGTTGTATACAATTTATATTAAATTACAAACATCCAACACAGCAAAACGGAAATATAACTGACATAAATTCTATTCCATTTCCTAGATAGAATGATACAGACTGGATCAACAGCTTGCTGATAAGATATTTG
The DNA here is from genome assembly GCA_013401135.1 of Cettia cetti. NCBI lineage: Eukaryota > Metazoa > Chordata > Aves > Passeriformes > Sylviidae > Cettia > Cettia cetti. The sequence continues at coordinate 28,264 of VZUI01096151.1, read as the reverse complement.
TTAATAGCTTAGGTTATTTTACATTTCTATAACATCTAGCTTAAGTTTATCAAGTTATTTTTCAATCAGAAGCTGCAACAGAACTAGTCAGCAGGATGAGATAGCAAGTTCAGCTCTAGAATAAAGGTACACAAATTCCAACAATAAATCCTAAAAATACTTGCAAAATAAAAGAAAAATCTCCACTTACACTTTTCACACCATTTCTGACTAGCACACCAAAACAAAGACAACTAACAGATAAAACAGCATGTTTCCATGTCCACTGCAGGCCAGTCCAAAACTGATACAGAAACTTCAGAGACGCCCATACACCCAGGATATGATAAACAAAAGAGCAAGATCACCAGCAATAGAGAGAAAGCCCAGAAGTTATTTCTACAAAGGGCAAAATGATGTGTTTATGTGGTTGATTCAAAAATTTTGTAATACAAAATCACCTCCCTGAATTCAACATTAAGTACTATATTACATTGCCATTTCACTACTTGCTTTTCGCTTAATGGCTAAATCCAGAAATATATGTAGGTTTATATTAGGGAGCAGAATGAAAGATATCAGTGAAAAATATGCCACACATCAAAGAGATGCATATAATCAGTGATTCTTGTAATCAATATATTCATATAATCAATAATGATTCTTATAATCAATATACAATACACTTTTGTCAAAAGCAAAAAGCAAAAAGCAGTCACAGAAAGGTATGTACTGAACCACAGCAAAACACAGAAGTCACCATGTAAGTGGAAGGAGCACTTAAGGACTGGTTGAGTTGCTATTGGGAGAACTTGTCCTGACATTAACATTACAGTTAACAGTATTAAGAAAAATTAAGTCCTTAATGGTCAGATTCTTAACATGATCAGTACATTCCTTCCTAAGCTGGTAGCAGAAAAAAACTTAATCAAAGATTCTGGAAGCCAGTATGGACCTATCTAAGGGAACTCAAGTTCAAAAAATATGAATTAACCTGTTCTTCCCAAACTAAGAGCACCAGCTATTCTTTTCTTTAGTTTAGAAATAGCTTTGGAGAATTGATATTGCACAGGCTCTCTGTTGTTTCAGGTAATATTTGCTAGGATACTCCTATTCACTTCAACAGGGATTGTAAACTGTAATTATCGTTGTATCAACACCTGAAGCACTTAGGAACATTTTAACGCTGGTATTATCAAACCCAATTTAAAAACTGTGTACAGCAGTCCCTGACAGTTGAGTATTTTTGCCTTTCTGGGACTTCAAAGGGAAATAACCCCAACAGAGCTGTCTGGATCTGCCCAGCAGTTCCTGTGACCTTTAAGGGGCACATCTGCACTCACATTTATACTGAAGTTGCTGAACATGACAGCCCAAATTCTCACCTGTCCCAGGCTGAGTACTCACACACGCTCTCACCCCAGCAAACTCCTGCTGACTTCAAAGATGCACCCAGGGCAGCTACTGAGATCTGCAGGGGCAAACATCCAGTGGAAGCTGGCACCATTCAAGGATTTCCCTTAAAAAACAAAATAATCCCTTACTCCTCCCCTCCCCAGCTGGAGCCCAGGAGAGCTGCCCGTCCCAGCTGCCCTGTGGGACCAGCCAGGCACCCTTGCTCTTCAGCCTAATCACAGCCCCTTCATGGCTCTATCCGTATTCTCGTCTGTGGGGGCACTGGGACAAACAAGAACTGCCTGCTTGACAAAGACAGAGCACCTGCTCAGAGGTCAACCCTCCAAATAGCCCACCAATGCTAACAGTGTGAGAGGAAAATGTCAAAACCTGTTGGAGCAGATTTGGTTTTAGAGATTTTAGGTACTGGTTATGTTTAAGATTTACACAGCAAAAAAACAACAACAACAAAAAAAAATAGGTGACCATTTTTGCTATAGGACATCAATGGCTGGCAACCTTGCACTTAGACAAGATCTTGATGATATTTGGTCTGCTCAGCTACAACTCCCTGATGTTCTTTCTTTCTGGAGTCAGGGTCATTAAGGAGACTACGGCAAACCCTCACTCCTCAGGTCATCCCTTATTTCCTGCTGTGACAGACCCCAGCCTCACTAGAAAACTGATTCACACAAAGATCTTTATATTCACAGAGCACTTGGCAATAACTTCCTATTAAACTATGTATTTCTTCCCTTTCCCATCTGTGTTCTTTAGTTTTGGCCACATTTTGTACATTTTAAGTCAAGTTTTCCAGCTAGTTAATTTGGGATCTGTGTTTATTATTATATTATTTAGCAATAAAATACGTCCAAAATGTTATTCGTTTCTTAAGCTCAGAAAACTAAAATGCGAGAACTCTAGAGACAATAGTAACACAGCAAGCAGAGATGATGACTTTAGACTTGGGGAGAAGAAACACTTGGAGCTAGAAAGATGATGGAAGCAACAAATTTCACACATATAAGTAGATGAAAAGATAAACTAAGAGAAAACCACAATTTAAAATTTCCTTTAAAAAAATCCCTCATGCCTGGACTTCCATTCGTTGTACAATATGTGGGCAGACACAAGTGATTGGATTACTTCTATGCATTAAACAATGGTTTGCAATTTATTAATAGGCATGACAATATAAGCAAAGGAAAGCTTCCATAAAAACCATAAAAAATAATACAACTGAAATAACTCTTGCAAGAGAAACATTGTGGGTAATTAAAAAAAAAGGCATTTACTTTCTGAGAAGAAACTATGTAAATTACAGTTGTATATAGTGTGAAACTGACCACATCACATCACTTACATTGCAGTATATACTTTAAAGAAGAAACTCCAGCAAAATAATAATGAAACCTTCAGAAAATAATTGATGGAAGACTGAATCTTTACCCTTTAATCATATTCAGTGACAAAGAAGAAGAATCCTTTAATTGGCAAGTACAGAAAAAGAAAACATGAATCCCTGTCAAACTAGTTATTTGATCCCACACTGATATACAACTGATCTCTGCTTGGAGTATAATTCACATGCTGCATAAAGATAAGCATTCTCCTCTAGAAAAAAGCTCCTTTGCTTTTGTCTTTAACTAGTAATAGCAAAAACCATACCTCATCAGTTTACCATTACTACCACAGTTCATTTCCTTTAAATAGTAGAACATATGGTGAAATACTATTTTTTTGTTCAGCTCCAATGGATTTCTGTGGGGAGTTAGTTTCCTATGGCTTGATCTACAACTGAAACACACTAGCTGTCAGTTAAGTCATCAGAAACAATTCAAATAATTCCATACTATGGCCACATTTTAATCTTTCTGTCTTGTACTAATGGTAACTATTGCTCTTTTCTTCCTCTCTTTCCCTGAACATTCTGCTGCTCTAAGCTTTCATATGCTGAAATATTCCACTAAGATCCAAACCGCTGTCAACACACTCCTACATAAGCATTCAAGGATGACTATCTAAAAAGACTAGCTCACTTTGTGTTATGTTAAATAAAGACAGCATGCAAGAGAAATAAAATCATGACAGAGGTTAACAAGGCAAAAAAATATTCTGACATCCATGATATAGTATGTATCTATAAAGAATCGTTTTAATTTTATCTTTTACCACCCAGCAAATCTGTAACTGTTATAGACATTTATTCAGATATAGCAAGATGCACAGACTTGTTAGCAGAGATGAAAAAGTGGCTGATCACGTCCTTCACTCACTCATCCCAGAGGGCGTTCAGCCAAGCATGTATCGGAAAAAATTGCCCATACTATCCTCTTAATACAATTATAAATGAGGCTGGCAGAGAGAGAGAGATACAAAGCTGTACCGAGAAAAGCATTGCTTTTAAGCCTTCCCCTACCTTTTCCCTGGTATTTACAAACCGCAGGCAGTACTGCTGGGGAATCTCACCAGGGTGGCTGCTGAGAGGTCTCATGTGGCGTTCCCAGCTTCCCACCGCCTCCCTCTGCCTGGATGTTAAGCATTCCCGAGAAAACCCACCCTGACATGCACAGAATGAATCCTTCTCAAGTTCGAAGCATGTGATAACTGTGTTTCAGGTTGAAACAGGAAACCCCAGCACCCAATTAATCCCAGAGATTTAAACAAGCTCCATCTTACCGTTTTGCTGTTGCCCAGATCAGGTCAGATTCACCTGCAACTCTTTGGCATCTCTCTAGCAATGTTAGTGTTTGCAGTCAGGCCAGGCTCATTCAGCAACTGAATTCACAACATCTTTCTGCACTAGCAAGCTGAAATGGTACGGCTGTACTACAGCTAAGAAAGGGGGAAATCTAAAGCAGCAAACAAAGAAATCCCTCAAGACAGGGTAATCCCAGTGGAGTAGAATATAAAAGGTACAGATGAGAACCGAGGGTACAATATTTCTATGTCTAAATTTCATCAGCAATACCATGCTCTTTCTAAAAAGATTTTTTTTTTTTTAATATATGATGGACTTGCCTGTGGAGTTCCCAGAAAGGCAGAGTATCCAGGCTCTGCAGCAGCATTGCAGCCAAAGTAACCATGCATATGCTATCTAGGCAATTTACAGCAGTCTTTTTAAAAAGATATTGATTTACAGTGTAGCACTGCCTCAACCCAATACAGAACTGCAGCCAAAATAGCTAATGGTGATTTCACAGGAATTAAGGGAAAAACTCAACATTCAAAAAAGGACAAAACTAATCATTCCAAATTCAATTCTATCTCAGTCCTGAAAGATATAAGCAAGTTCTAGAGTGACAAAATGGCATTACACAAATAATCTGTGGGCCCCTGGAAACAAGCACTATGAATATCACTACCCATTTTTACATAAATAATAAATATTAAAAATAATTTAAAATTTATTGAGTCAAAATATGAACTCTCAAGTTAGTTTCAGCATTTTAAGGACGAAACTTAGTATTTAATTTATGAATGTACAAAATACACAAAGCTGTGAGTAAGTAATAGACACCTACTCCATGCTGGGAATCCACTACTCAGCCCAAGCAAGCTTGAGTGTGGTAGGAGGAAAAAGAGGGCAGCAAGAGCAAACCCAGGCAAACCCTCAGAGAGGGCATCTCCAAGAAGGAGGCTGTGCATCTTCTCCATCTCCTACTCCTACAGCAACCCCTGCTGGCCTGTGCTTCAGATGGCTCCTGGCTCCCCAGAAAACTCCTGGTGTTGGGGGAACACTGGGCAGACTATACATACTAGGACAGGGAATAGTAATGTGTACATCAGTGAAACCTTCAGGAGGGAAAGCATGCAGCTCAGCTGAGATGACATCTTCAGCATCCTGAAATATTCTCCATTTTTATGTAATGATAAGGTACAATGAACTAGCAGGCAAAACACAGCCCTGGCAGCTCCAGTGATCCTCATCACAGAACCATTGGAAAATGGGCTCCCCTGTAGAGCTCCACTTTGAAGAAAGCAGAGTATGCTCAAACCCAACTCGTTTGCTCAGGTCCTGCCACAGTCACTAATACTCACAGCTGAACATAGTATCAGTAACTCCAGTGACATATAAAACCTGAATGGCATAAGCAAATTCTGTAAGACGATCCCAAAATTATGTAGTAGTATTAATCTTTTCCCATCTATTTCCCAACCTTAGTCACAGAGGTATCTCCAGACTTCTTAGTTTGTAAACTTGGTTTCTAAGCAGATAGGTGGCTTCTGATCTCCAGAAAAAATATGACTTCCACTTTCCTGAACAAAATTTTCTTCACCTCTCTCTCAAGTGTGAAGCTCAAAAGAAATTATGAGTAAGAGCTTCCAGTTGAAATTATGAGAAAATACTTTCACAGTGTTTACCATTCTTGGCCTTATTCTGTCAACAATAAATTTGTCTGAGGCTGACGGAGAACAGGACAGAAGGATACTCAGGAAAAAGAAAAAAAAAGATGGTGAGTAAGCACCTGCAGAGACCAGAATGTGCCCAAAGACAGGCACCACGTTGAAGGAAAATTCATGGACAGCCATGGAAAGAGGAAACACAGAAGACAAAAAAAGCAAGCCAGAGAAACAGGGAACTGCATTCCAGAAGTAAACAAAGTGTTGGGCCAAGGCACAGAGACTGAAAGCAAGTCAAACAGCCTACAAAGTTACAGAATCACAGAATATGCTGAGTTGGAAAGGTCCCCCAGGACCACTGGAGTCCAACTCCTAACCCTATATAGGACCATCCCCAAGAATCACACCATGTGTCTGAGAGTGCTATCCAAATGCTTCTTGAACTCTGTCAGGCTGGTGCTGTTCACTTCCCTGGGGAGCTGCTCCAGTGCCCAGCTGTTCCCCCAGCCCTCTGGGGGAAGAATCTTTTTCTAATATCCAACCAAAACCCTTCCAACACAGCTTAATGCCCTTCTTTTGGGTCCTGTCACTGGTGACCACAGAGAAAAGATCAGCACCTGCCCCTCTGCTTCCTCTTCTGAGGAAGTTGTAGACTGTCATGAGGTCTCCCCTCAGTCTCTTCTCCAAGCTCAACAGACCAAGTGATCTCAGCCACTCCTCATATGGCTTCCCCCTAGGTGGTTGCTCACCATCTCTGGAGTCCTCCTTTAGACATTCTTTATTACCTTTATATCCTCCTTATACTGTGGCACCTCAAACTGAGCCCAGCACTCAAGGTGAGGCTGCCCCAGTGCAGGCAGTGCAGGACAATCCCCTCCCTTGCCTGATACACCCCAGGACAGGGTTGGCCCTGCTGGCTGCCAGGGCACAGCTGACTCACGTTCAACTCACCATCGACCATTGTCAATGACCCCCATGTCCCTTTCAGCAAGGCTGCTTTCCAGTCATTCTCCAGTCTGTCCATACTCGAGTGACCCACTCCAGATAAAAACCTGGCACTCACCCTTGCTAAACTTCATATGGTTGGTTATTGCCAAGGGGTCTTAATTTGTCTAAATCTCTCTCTGCAGGGCTTTTCTGTAGTGAGATACAACTCACATAAACCTCCCACATTTAAAAGTTAATTATTTTTACTGTATTAAAAAAAAGGAAAAAAACCCTTAATATATTGCATTAAAGCCCTTCTTGTTGCCTTTGTTGTTGACCTTCCTCAAAAAAACCAATTCCAGGTGGGCTTTAGCTTTTGTAAGTGCATGCTGGGAAGACATATCTGTGTTCCTTCCCCATTACCTGTTCTCAATTCCACCCTCTATACAATTCCTTTTTATGTGTGAGTCTTGTTAGGATGTCTTTGGTCATCCATGCAGGCTTCCCAGCATTTTTGCTTGACTCTCTACTATTCTCCTCTGCTAGACCCATCCCTTGCCATACTCCCATTTGCAGACTGTGGTTGAACATAACTTGGCTAGAGCACAAGTAACTTGGCTAGAGAGGATTGGGGAACCTGGCTGGAAGGCAAAGGCTATCTAGAATTAAGAATGGAATTGATGGAACACACAAAGACCGCTGTAGCATGGGACTGGGTTTTTTCCAAGGGAATGGGAGAGTAAGTCACCTAAAAGTTTCAATACAATAACTTTAAAAAAAACCTCAAATAAATACTGAGTTCAATTCAGATTTTAGAACTCTCCATGGAAGCCTGCTGCAAGTACAAGTTTCACATTATCAGTACTTTAAGTCCTGCCAACACTTTCATCCCAGGGCAGTCTGCAAAATGCTATGTGGCACTTGGGAGCAGTTCTGCATCTACAAGGAGGTATCTTTGGAGCTTTTCAAGATGATACCAAATTGCTACACTTAAAACAGAGAAATTGCACAATGTCACAGCTCTGATGGTCAATTAACTAAAAATGCAAACCAACATTTATTAATATGGTACAGTAAAGAAATGCCAGTAGTTACTTTTGTTCTGTGTGGTCATACTATATACTAATAAAAAGAACTTGTAAGTAATGTCCCATTTCCATTAGTCTACACTGAGTCATCTGAGAAGAAGGGAGACAGGGAGCAAGGGAGAAAAGCAGCTAACACTTCCCTTCTTTCCAAGAAGTAATAACCAAATGCAGTAATTAGTAAAAGTTTCATGCATTCATATGAGCTCATTTTCTCCTCACAGAAGAAAATGCATGGCTAAAGAGAGCCACTGCTCCTCAACACAAACCGTTTCATTTTGGCAACTGCAGACTCAATATACAAGGAAAAAATGAACACTTTTGAAAATTTACTAATTTGTGAGAGTCATTTAGACATCTAGCCAATCGCTTCACAAGCCATTGATAATATTTCATGAAGAAATTACTTAACAAGATGCTTAAGAAGTTGTGTCCAGAAAGTGAGTGTTGGATGGAACACCTGTCCAAGCCTAGTTTAGATTCTTGCTATCACAGGTGACATAAAATATGACCCCCTTCCTTAAATTGAAAAGTTTGAGTTTAGTTTGAGTTAGAATACAAAGAGTACAAGAAGACATGACCTTAATAAAACAATCCAGCAGTGATATAAATGTATTGAATGAAAAGAAAATAATTTTTATCTTAAGACGGCAAATGAAGCGGTGGTAATATTGCACAATTGAATGCATGACAAGTTATTCCAAACACAATATCCTGTTAAACTTGCTTTGCAATATCAATATTTGCACTATACCAGATGCATTATCTGGTATGGTGGAACTCCACTTAAGAGTCATTGTCTGAAACAAAATACAATGTAACATATGCCACTTAGTTTTGCAACTTTTAAGACAAGAGATTTTGTGGGTTTGGGGACTGACTCCATATACAGTTTGCATTATAAATCCTCCTGTGCTTTCTCTACCAGCTCTTTTTGTCCTTCAATTTGTTGTTTCATAATCCACAGTTTGGGGAAGTCCTCATAGAGCTTGAAGACTTTCTCACAGAGCTCCTTGGGCTGCAGCAATGTTCACAAGAACCCATTCCAACTTCACATATTTCATGGAGACCCTTGCTGTGGGAGCACTGCTGTGAGCCTTTGCCTCCTTGCTCTTTCCTATTCATTGTTCTCTTGACTCAAGCTTCATCATGGCAGCCAGCCAGATGTCCTCACTGTTGGGGTTGGCCTGGAACGCCAGGGACAAGATGCTTCTGGCTGCAGGCACATCTCCTGCCAGCCATTTAGATTCAGCTCCTGTGAGCCACAGCACCTCTGCTTTGGGACAGTGAGCAACAGCTCTCTGCAAAAGAGCTTCCAAGGATTCTCATGGTGCTTTTCAAAGCGGGCTGCTTGCATCCTTCTTGCTTGGGGAAACTTGAAAGGAATAGGCTCGGGCACACACCACAGCACTGAGAGGAACACAACTGTCTGCATCTTCCATCCAGGTTGTTTTTGATCATCTTCTTCGATCCAAATTCCAATCACAGCTCACATGATTGCCTGGCATGTGGCCAGCCTTCCAGCTTTATCACATTGCTCAGCATCTTGTATCTGGCGCTCCCTGTTGAGTTCCACACTGTTAGACCTGAGATGTGATAGCTCTGTCAGTGATTTTCTTCACCATCTGGGTGTTTCCATTGGCTTACTGCAGTTTGGCAGCAGTAATCCAGAAGTGCAATCTGTCAGGATGTTCCCCCAGGTTTTGTTAAGGACTTTATGAGCATTCTTGCATGTCTCCAGCCTTGCCAGTGCCAGCCACAGTTCAGCACTGCTTGGACAGGACTCCACAGCCTGGCTCAGCATGACCCTGGCATCCTCAGGTTGCTCCAGATCCATGGCTGCTTTCCACAAATGCACCGACTTTGGAGCATACTCAAGGGCTTTCCTAAAAACACATTTCTTGGCACAGATATCCATCTCCAGCTCTGCTACTCTGATATAAATCCAGAAAGACTGTGGAAGGTGCCGGACAGCCCAGGCCATAAGAGCCTTGGCTGTATCTCTAGGTTGAAGCTGAGCAGCTTCCAACCAAACATCTTCAGTCTTAGGCACTTCTCTGATCCTTTCATGATGTGGTTTCAAGCGACTGGAGTTTGCCAGGGACCTCCTCTAGTTGGGCTGATGCTAATCAGGCAGATGATGATTGGTCTCTTCAACAGATTTCAGGAATAAACAGGCTTTTGTGATATCATCAATATCTCCTTCATGGGTGGGAATCATGGAATTCAAGTCTATCAAATATCCTTTTGGGTCCACTAGTCTGGCCACTCAGAGAGTCTGACACCTGACTTAGTCTCACATCCATCAAGGTGCTCCTGGCTTGGCCAATCTTTTTCATATCCAATTCACCTGTCCCAAGTGTCATCAAGCCTGGTGTCATTCCTCCTGGGTATGGCCTATTCATTCCCCCTGGAAGTGGAGTATTCAGTCCACCAAACTGTGTCTGGTGTGAGTCCACAAAAGTATGATTCTCCCCTCATTGTAAATGCTTTGCAAAGAAGCTGTGAGGGACAGGAGTCAGCTTCCCATACTAAGGATTTCTCTGATGCTTGTTCCTGGAATCACCAACCTCTGGAATACTCAGCCACTCCTCAGTAACCTCCGCTAACTTCCATTTCAAGTCTAAGAACTGCTGCTGAAATTCAGGTTGTTCCATAATGTATTTTCCTATTTCTCCTTTTTCTGGTTGTTCCCTTCTCTCTTTTCTGCCTTCAACCATCCAAAGCCACACAAATAGTATCTGTTTCCCTATCACCTCTTTCATAGGGACCACTTGAGAACAGGCTCCCAGTGTAGCCATTGGAATCATCATAATTGTTGTCATTCAAGTTCTCATCTTCATCATCTGCCATCTGGTTCTGCTTCATCTGGTCTCCCATAATTCTCTTTTCTCCAGTGGGGCATGCTGGTCATCCACGGCGTCATTGGCACCACAAGCAGGGCTGATGTCAGAGTGGGTGCTGAAACCTGTGGCTCTGCAGCCCAGCCCCAGCACGTAGCCCAAGGGTGTGGGCATGCTCAGGATTAGCTTCTTCTTGTGGCAGTGGTGGCCCAAGTCCCTAAAGCCCTCAGTTTATATATGGTCAGATTCAGGCAGGAATGCCCAGCACCTCCCCCAGAGTGGGGAATTTCACAATGGGATGATGCAATCCTGTAAATCATAGGATATTCTGGGGAGTTCTTGATGGCCTATGTCATTACAGCTGCCCAGTGGGGCTGTTGAGCCATTATGGCCCACTGGCAGAAAGGACCCCCTTAGGTTGGGTGTAATTATCATGGCTGAGTCAACTTGTGAGACAAAGAAACACTTCCTTGCTGCCAAGGGTTTGCCTTTTCCCCTTATCAAACACTCAGCTTGCAGCATGAGGGCTGGGTGTGTACTGGGCAGCTGTTGAAAACAATCTACCACTAACAGTTCATCAGGAATAGTGTAGATGGGAGTAGAATACATAGTTTGGTTACACCCCACAATGTAACCCAGGACACCCAAAGAGCTGACAATACTCATGTTTGCAATCCAAAAACCAATAAATTAAAAACAAACAAACAAACAAACAAACAAACAAACAAAAACCAACTAACCAGTAAAGGATAGTAATATTTCTTGACACAAATTTTAATGATGAATACTAGAGAGACAGTTTACAAAGTTTTTCTTCAGAGACAATTATAAAGAATTAACAATAGCTTTTAATATCTACCAGTATAAATCCCAGGGATGAATCCCTGAAAATAGTTCATTTTTGAGTTACATATATTGCTACAGCTGATCTCATGGAGAGAGCTATGTGATACCCTATTTCAAGTCATCCAGAGTATTTTAGCTGGGAGAAAAAAGCTTTCTAGTAATGAATTAAAACTTAACACAAAACGATGAGTTCACCTTCATCTCTTTCTTAAGTTTAAACAGGTCATGCACCAAAATTCTCACCTTCTTTGAAAGCATGGGAGTTTAGCATCCCTTCATTTTCACTTTATGATATTCATATGAAAGGCTTTGGGTTTGGGTCCATATTGGGACCACTGTTATTTAATATCCTCACTAATGACATAGATGAAGGGATCAAGTGTACCCTCAGCAAATTTGCTGATGACACCAAGCTGAGTGGTGCAGGTGACACGCCTGAAGGACAGGATGCTATCCAGAGGGACCTGGACAAGCTTGAGAAGTGGCCCATGGGAATCTCATGAGGTTCAACAAGAACCCCAGCTGTATCTGGGCTGGGGTAACCCACAGTATCCACACAGGCTGGGGGATGAAGGGATTGAGAGCAGCCCTGCCCAGAAGGACCTGGGGGTGCTGGTGGATGGGCCATGTGCACTCACAGCCCAGAATGCCAAAACTGTCCTGGGCTGCATCCAAAGCAGTGTGGGCAGCAGGGCAGGGAGGTTTTGCCCCTCTGCTCTGCTTTGGTGAGAGAGACCCCACCTGGAACACGGCACCCAGCTCTGGGGTCCCAGCACAGGAAGAACATGGATTGTGTAATTTATGTTTCATGAGGCTTAATATTTAATATATTTATAAAACCAGTATTCCTGCAGTGACTTTTTGACAGCTATGGATTTGTTCTCCTTTCTTTTCCTATTTGTTTCTGAAGGTTTACCTGTTTTTCAGAGCACTGCTTAACACCTAATCACTATCTTCACACTGACGTTCCATGACCCTACAATTCTTATCCAGAATAATGTAATTTGTTTATACTCACCATCACACATGCATAGCTGCAGTTAATTTCTCCATATGCATTGGTTTATACATATCAGCATGAAATACCATTATCATTTTATCATCCAAATAATCTATATTGCAAAATCCCTGGGCACCTTTTGGCAGTTCAACTCAATAACTTTTTAATACATAATTTTTTCATCCCTCTTCCATGTCTTTCTCTCCTACCTGGAGGGTTAGTTGCTACTCCCCTCTAAGTCTCAAAAGTGGGTATTTTACTGGTTCTGTATGGCATACACAGCACATGTGACAGATGTATAACCATCATTCAAATCACAATGACTTGAAAATCTGATGATAACAAAACAACGTGTTGGATGGGCACATGACATGAGATTAAAAAAGTGGTTGACAAACTAAATAGAAACACTCAAGTAACCCCTCATTGAAGAATATTTTTGATTCTCATGACAAAATACGAGGAGCAGCTGCAAGAATCATCTCCCCTTCTTCTGGTTCCATTTGTCTAGAGGGCTGCACTACCTAATGGACAAGGGTTTCATTGCAGTCACCCATACTTTTGCTCTTTACTAATTAAATTGGCATAGAATGATGATCAGCAAAAAGGCACATCAAATCTCAAAGTGTTGCAATGCTGAGTCAAGTATTCACAGGAAACAAGCACCAGAAGTGCAGATATTGCACTAATAGTCATCTGTTTTTTGGTTAAATACAAAGGGTTGGTTTTGACCTATAAAACCCTTTACTGTCTGGGTCGCTACCCCCTTGCAGACTGCTTTTCTTGTCCTCTTTTATCTTAGTAATTCAGACAAGAGGGTTGCATTCACCTGGGCATTCTCACTGAAGGGCACTTCAGTCCAGAAGCTGATAAAGCTTTAATGCATGTTGAGCAGCTTATCTATTTTCCCAGGACTTCTTAGGTGAGAAATAGAAAGTATCTTAGGAGTGAGCTGCTGAAGATAAAAAACTTCAGAAAGGACAAGAGAAAAAAACCTCTTCCACATACTACTAAAAATACTTCTACAAAATACAGTTAGTGGTGGCACAGCTGCTACAGCTTAAATGTTCACAGAGCACCCATCCTCACAGAGTATTTCATCTAAGCGTTTCTTTTCCCTCCCCAGACCATCTCTTTCCATACTTCTAGAGCTGAACCCCATCACAATATGTTCTAAAATAGACTCCCTATTTTCCTATGATCTTATTTAGTAGAAGAACATGGATTTTCATGTGATGGAGCACAGTGACTACAGAGGGCTGGGATGGATTTATACATCAAGAAATTTATTCAAGAGCAAATATGTGGCCTATAAAAATTTCAAGAAGCCTCCAAAGTTTTAGTAATTTTAAGGAGCAAAATACCAATTTCAGAGCAGGGAAAGAATTTTCCTTACCTTGTTTCAGATTTTCATTAATTTCTTGAAAGGAAATTTTAAAGAAAACTGTCCTGGTTTAGGGCAAATTCGGGAGGAAACCTCCGAACAGGGTTCCTCCGGAGAAGAAAACCCAAACGGCCCCTCCCCTAACTGGTCCAGGTAGAAAATATCCTCAGAGAAAAGTAGGAAAAAGCTATTTATTTAACAAAAAAAGTGCCCACAAGCATAAAAAATTGATAATATGAAACAATAAAACCTCTCACTGCTCTGAAGAGAGATGGCAAATTGAGAAAGCCCTTGCTGGGGGTTGTAGCTCTGCTCACTCAGTCCCTTACCAGTTCTGCCAGTGCTAGAAAAATGCCAAGGCCCAGGCCCTGGTGAGCTGCAGGTGTGAGCTCCCAATGCTCTTCTGGGTTCTTCACTCCAGGACAGGTCTAAACAGTCCCAAGAAAAAGAAAAAAAAGTCCAGGGAGCGTCTCTGCCTCAGCTAGCTGGAACTAACCAAAGGCCCAGGAGATCTCTGTCCTGCTGTCTGTCTGTGCTCCAGACAAACACAGTCCAGGAGTGGAATGCAGAGGAGTGAGTGCAGTTTCTCCAAACAAACTCTGTGCTTCTCCTTTTCCCTGCTTCACTCTTAGAATCAGTCTTAAAGATACAGAACAATCTCCAACATAAACAGAACAGACGACTGGGGATACAAGCATCATAAAGTCACCCTAGGACAGAAATGTGCTGTTCCAGTCTAACAAATTCAAATTCACTTTTGGTTAAATGAAATGGAAAAAATATATTGATTAATTTATCTAGCTTCTATCTATCTGTCTTGTACCCAGTTGAAAAATCCTATTACATAAGGAAAGAGAAAAATTAAGGTCTATGATGAACAAGGAGAAAGATTCTATAGAACTGACAGGTTGAAGGCTATGAATGGACATCTTCTTCTACTTAAATCATGACTACAGGATTTACAGCACAATGTTTCAAACCAAAAACTCTACAAAACATCTCATTTTGCATGACAGCTCTCTGTAGTATTGAGGTGTGGGACGGGTATGTTTCCAAACAGCAAGTGAAATTTGGATAGTGATGGACTCCAAATCGAGAGGCCATCAGCTTTCCAGGGATTGAGGTAAGGCTGACTGGTTAGTATTTCCCTGCATCCCACTTTCCACCCCTTCCAAAGGTCTGGATGATGTTTGCTTCCTTTCAGTCTCTTGCACTGATTATCATGACCTTTCAAAGAGTATCACCAGCAGCCTCACTATGTTGCCCACCAGCTCTCTTCCATTCATGGATGCACTAAACCCACTTGCAAAATCTTCTGGGGGGGAAAAAACAAACCTGGTACCATATTTTGAGACTGATTTAGCAGATTACTATGAAAATTACTCTTACTGTACCATTAAAAAAAAGTCAAATCCCATTAAAGCAATAATTCTTACAATCTATGATATCTACATGCAGTTAAAATTATAATAATGTACTCTTATCTTTTTTCCTAGAAAAATCAGTACATTCTCAAAAAAGTAAGACAACATGAGCCATACAGTTCATGGACTTGAAGCAGAGTCACCAATATTTGATTATTGTGTTGTTTTTCCAAATAGGAAGATGTCTTCTTAATTGATACTCAAAAATAAAATTAGCATTACCCTAGCAGCTTAGTCATTAAAATGGGTCTTCAGTCTACTAGACTCATAATAGACAGAGAAGCAATTCTTTTGTTCACAAAATCCCTTACAGCATCAGGAGCAAAAGAAAAGTTTTACCATAAAAACCTATAGATCATTTACTTATAAATGATAACTGGAAAAAAGACTAAAACAGGAGAAGCATCATAACATATAAATTATGATTGCCCTGGAGTGTTTCAAGGACAGACTGCAACCTAAAGTTTAACTGAGAAAAGGTTTGAAGGCCTCAGAAATGTAAATACTGCAGAATACTGACACTTCCAAAATAAATAGTTTCTATTTGAAATGTTGCAATAGAAATACACATCTCATACTCTACACTTATACCAGGGGTGTTTATATTCCTGAAGAGTCTCATTAACCTCTGTGCAACCAGTATGTTGAGAGATAAACATACAAAAGGCTGGTTGTTCTTTAACTACTCATGACAGCATGAACCACCAATTACAATACATGCACAGATGGCTAATTGGTTTTATCACAGTTTTCACAAGTCTGGGAAGGGGGACACCACCTTTCCCAATTTCTCTGAAGGTTAGTGCCAGCAGCACAGCACCAATTCATGTGTTGAGGCCCCTCGGATCTTGTTGTCCTACTTGGTCAAACAAAAAATAAAAACTTGTATAGTAGTTTACATGATATGCTTAACACTGATTAAATTTTATGTAGGCCTTCAGTACATACATTGATTTTATCTCTAAGTATACTTATGAAATGCTAAGAAGACTGGCACATAAATGACAAATTCTAAACATTTCAGAACAAGCACAAAGTTTGTAAGACTCACAATTAATTTGTCAGGAATGGCAACACTGAAACCCATTAAAATAAATGCAAGAAACAGTCTTCAAAGCTAAATTTTAACCAGGCATTGTGGTTCAAATATATTGTATGTAACATTACTTCTTCCTCTAAAATACCTGATGATATAGATCTCTCTCAGCCATGTGGTTAACCGGAGGACTAGATTACAGGCTTCTGTAATTAAGTTTAAACAGCAACAGCAGTAACAGCTTCCGTCCCAAAATCAGCTGTGTTAAGCTCTGCATATCAGTGAGTTTCACACCTATTTCCTGATACAGAACAGGGAGACTGAGGACTCCACAGAGAGATCTGAATTCCCTAAAGGACCTCCAAATATTAGAGATCATCTTCTCCCACAGTCCTAGACTCTTGCCCATCTCCCTAAAACCTGCTTTTGATGCTGCTTCTGGTCTAGCCCTCCATACCCACCTTTATGCTTTTACCCTCCATACATAGCCATACACACCAATGTGCTTTTCCAATATCCACCTGAATCCTCCAAATTCCTTATTAGGCTCCTTTTTCTTGGAGGATATTTCATAGTCTATGTTTCATATATTAGAAACACTGAATATATTCAGAGGAAAAACAATATCCTTATCACCTGAATCCTGAGGGGATATGCCCAGGAGTAGTCTGTCCCTTCACAGATGGAAGTTCCTTTTTGTGCTTTAGCACATGCACAGGTAGGTTAGCACAGGTCCTTTAAGGAAATGCCATCTGCTTTTACAATAGGAAATCCTAGAAAACTTCAGTTATGCTTTAACTGAAATTATAAGTCTCCAATATGCATTAATTAAGAGTATTTTTCAGTATGCCAATGTCAGGAAAAGCTAGGTAAAATGACAAAAGCAGAATAAAAATCTTGGGAATAAAGTCTAGTCCTTTCCAAACTTTAGGTGTTTGAGAAAATGAGGATGTGTAATTTCTAAAATTACCAATCGTCCCTATGCCTCCTCAACTTTCCTGAAAATTGCTGCAGAGTGAGGCTTGCAAAATGCACTTGCTGTCAAGTCAGGAGAATAGTTCTGTCTGCCTCAACATGGACAATAGGATGCACCTGTACTCCTTCATGAACGTGGAGAGAAAGCAAGCAGAATAATTTGGAATGTTTTTCAGCATAAAGAACAAAGGATGCCCTCCATCTCATCCAGTAAAGTTTACTCATTTTTAGGCTGGGATATTTCTGCTTCAAGCAAGCACTGAAACTAAAATTACTCCATTTTTTGATAGGCCTTCTTATTAGCCATGTATTTAAAAAAAAAAAAAAAAGCTGGCAATCAGGGGTCAAGTAATTCAAATCTATCTTAAAAAAGTATGGCTTAATAATGATGGCTCACTGAGGACTGCTTATGATTACCAGAAAATGCTGCCATAGTATTTACAGAGATCTGAAATAAATTCTTGTCCTGTACTGGAATAGTTAGACTATCCTTTTCTTATCCTTGTTCTTCCCTTCCTTATCACTAAACAAATGAAATAGTCTTTGCAGCCATATCATTCCAAGGATCATGCCAGGCCAGAGCACTGCCATTTCCCAAGTCATTTAAATGGAGATGAAGAAGTAATAAATGCTCTTTCACAAGACAGGGGGAGTTTAGTGCATGAGAGCATGTATCAACTTGGGAAATACAAGTTTCCAAGTTGATATGTTGTTTTATATGATCTCAAACTTCAAGGGGCTTGGACTTGGGATTTGCTTGTGCTAAATTAATACTTTAGCCTCTCTTCTGACTCTGCCAACTGCATCCCCCTAAAGCTCAACTTTTGAGAGGGCAAGGGGCAGGCTATCATGGAATATTAAACTGCATAATATGGCATAAACAGCAGGAAACAACACAGATCAAGTGCATCCCTGAGGTCACTTTCGAGAAATATTCATTTACATTTTTTAATTGCTGCTTTTCATTTCAAACCCAGGTAATATAAACAACATTAAGCCTGCCCTTATCAAACAGATGTTTTTTAACCAAAATCTGAAGTTAAAGTAATAAAAACGAATACCAGTTCAAGGTATGAACCCCTTTCCATACAATGCACTAGGAAGCCTGTATATTAGTACTAGAACAAAACACTTAACAGGAGATTTCTAAAAATGCAAGTAAAACCCAGACAAAATAAAAAAAAAACCACTTTATTATATAAACATAAAATTAAAACCCCACAAACCTGGGTCTTCTTTTAGCAAAGGCCAATCCATGAAGATACATGTAACAGAACCATTAATACACACATAGTGTGAAAAAAACCCACCACAAAATAAAGCCAACCCTCAAAAAACAAACAAAAAAACCCCCTCAAAACAAACACATAAGAATTTATATCTGCATTCCCTGAATCACACATTACATATAACTGGCATAGTTAAATTCATGTAAATCCTGTCTGAACTAACCCAGATGTTAATGTAAGTTTGGCATAAGTCCAACTAACATATTAATATGATAAAAAATGATGGCTACTCCCCTTGTTCTTAAAGTAAACAATTACAGCTAGGGAAAAGGTAGGGTGGTGCACAGTTACCTGGTAATTTGCCATGCAATATGTGGTTTTACAATAATAAAGTTTCTATAGAGCAGAACCAAGTAGTAGAAAAAGGGCTTTTCCTTAGACTGTCTCATGAAGGCCTTCATACTTAAAACATCAGAAATGAAGTGCTCTTTCACAAGAAGGTGCCAAACTTTAGTCTTGGCAAAGGTTCATTTCATTGTTTTTGACCAAAAGGCTAAAAAAACCACACGAATCCAAAAAACACATTAGAAAGGATAAAACTCCTTTGTGTTATGGGAGAAAAGGAATGCAAGCAATATTGAATTGCTTTTGTCTGACTTCATCTTTGTATTTTCAAGGCCATCCCCCCAATACCCTATCATCTGAATATCTTCAAGATGTGCTAAGAAATCTATCTTCAAAATCCACTGAGAAAAAGACTAATTTCCTTCTCTGTCAGATGGAAAATTAAGGCTCAGATGTTTAATAACTTGCTAAAAGCATTACAGCACTTTCTCTGCCAGAAGAAACAGTATTTGAATACAGGTTGGTTCTGAGTTTAAAAGTAGTGTGAAATCTAATGCATTCATTTAGTCCTGGCCTTTTATACAAATTTTATACTGCTATCAGGCTGTCAAATTCCAATGAGATTTCCTTCTATGTCACCTTAATGTTTTCCACTCAACTGAACAACCTTAGGGTTTTAAGGTTTGCTATTAAACTATTCCTTTGGCTTAACACCAGCGTCAACAATTAGTATTAAAGACACGAAATAAAATTAGATCGGAGGCATTGTGCACTATACCATAAACATGTCATCTTTACTACCTCCTTTCACATCTCCCTTCCAAAATCATTGCCTTCACTCACTCTAATCTATTAAGATATGTTTCTATCATAACATTCCCTCTAAAAAG
Organism: Cettia cetti; assembly: GCA_013401135.1. NCBI lineage: Eukaryota > Metazoa > Chordata > Aves > Passeriformes > Sylviidae > Cettia > Cettia cetti. The sequence continues at coordinate 8,562 of VZUI01096151.1, read as the reverse complement.
GAAATTATGTTTCTTAGTAAGCACTGAACTGCAACTGATTGCAAAGCAGCCTTGACTACGGAATACTAGCAATTTTTTAAAAGCCATAGAATTCACTCATGATCTACCTAGTGCAAACACTTCAAACAAAACGTGCTGTAATTCACTCAATGAGAAAAAGTAATGCCATTATGGAAATGTGTGGACATTGCACATAGTGCAAGGTCAGTCAGCAGTGCTTCATCTCCATAATGTCTGGGTCCCTGTAGGCATTTTTAAAACACATTTCATAAAGTGGATTTTTTTGAAATTTTTACCAGAAAAATTCCATAGTTGTGATATAGAACAAAAATATAGAAAGCAACTTCTTAAATTTACCTCAGTCTATGACCTTCCTGTATCCCTACTCAAGGGCATTCCCAACTGGACACACCTACAGACTCAGACACACTTACATTTGCAGACCACCACACACCAGGCAGCCCAGAGGCTCACACTACCCTGCTTCCACACCACCTTACACTCTGCGTCACCTGTGCTCACTGACCCAGCCACCCATTGCTCTAAAAGTGCTTGTGCACATTTTGCATGTGTGATACCAAAATGCTTCTGAAACAGTTTTAGAACAGGCAGTTCTAAAATACGGCCTCCTAAGCTTAAGCATTATAAACATACATCAGTCAAATTTAAATCATTTCACCTTAATTCCTCTATCATATTTCATGTTAAACATGTTACGGAAAAAAACTTTCTATATCTGCTCTCAAAACTAGCACTGCCCTTTCTCACAAAATTTTCAGTAGAACATGAACGTTGCCTGACTTTAAGTCACAAAAATTTAGCTTAGCCTTCATGAGCAGCAACTGCAGGAAAAAGGCTCCAAAGAAAGGCACTGACAAATCCGGATAGAAGTAATATTTTCATGGTTACTAATGACAGCTAGAAATCAGCAGAAATGCATTGCATTGAGCTCCCAAGAATTAGCATTAGTGGATCAGCATTAATACAGGCAATAAATTTGCAAAGTGTAATGAGGTTTCAGAAGACAAATAGGAAAGTCAATGCACATGACTCCAGGCTTTGTTTCACCTCCCTCACAACTGTAAAAGTCATGACTTTACTTATGAGTGTACATTTTATATAACCTGCATGGTAGACTCAGTTCTTAGGGAGAAGAGGGTTGTGTTTTCTTTTTTTAAATTACTTTTATTCAAGTAGGGTTTCTTGTTTTTTACACAAACAGAAACATAGATCAGACATGGTTACATAAGACGCAAAAAAGGTCATAATGGGAAAAGATTTTGCAATAAGTACATAATTTTGTTGAGAAATGGCAGCACTGAATGAATATAATTAAAACTGTTTTCTTTACTTTGTGCTATAAAAAGAAAATTACCTCCAAAATGCAAATTTGGTGGCCTGCTCTCAGACCCATCAGCTGTTGGCTTCTTTGATGAGCTGAGAGCCCTCAAGTAGACCTTTATTTACAGAACATTGTTAGACATAAGATTTGAGCCCATAATCTCTATGTAGGATTTTTTTACCTTCAAGAATAAAAGCCACTGGCAGATACAGAAGTTTGTCCTTATTTTCATAGAAAATGAACTACAATCATCCCTTTTAGTCAAGCAGAGAAACTTATTTTAGAACTTAAAGTAAGTTTGTGCCAAAAGATTGTCCTTAAATGCATATAGTATCCATTGGCAAAAAAAGAGCTGTTTTTGACTAACTGGAAGTGTTGTATTAAGTTTGCAATTTCTTTAAAGCAAGAAATAAACAATGATGAGCTTCAGCAATTATGTATGTATTCATATTTTCAATTTATGTTTTACTATTACAAACTGAGTGATTGAGGTCCAATAAATAGAAAATACTTCCATATCATTTGTCTTACGCAGCATTTAGAAGGAAACTGGAACTAAAATGGATTGATACCATGATTTAAGATGTTTGAGTAAATAAAACCATTTTAAATAGTGGACAGGAAAAGCTACAAAAATAAATTTCATCTTTTAACATGTACATTATTGTTTGCAGTTATTACAAATCAGAAAAGATCCTCATTGTTATTTTTTGGTAATTGAAGAGGACTGGTACATGTCATCGCTCCAGGCTCATATTCACAGATAGACTGGAGATGAGAACAAACCATCCTGATTTTCAGCTACCAGCTAGCTTCCAGTTTCTGAATGAACTAGTTAGGCAATTAAAAAAAAAAACAACACATTTGTTGAAAATTTTAATTCTGCATTTTAATAACTATTACTGTCAAAAACTGATTCAACATTCAAGAGGTTAGCAGTCTGGCTTGAAACTTCAGCATAAGAGTATTTCTTACCCCACCCAATTCAACTTCCAACATTTTTTCACCAGTCAAAACTCTTCAGAATAATGCTTTAAAAGTTGTTATAACATTAAAAAAATGTAAAATTTAGATTTTTCTCACTCATTTGTGTTTAAAATGCTTTTTTACCATCCTATCTGTTTGCATAATGCTATATCAGTTTAGCTGTACAAGAATATACATAAAGTACTTTTCTGTGGCATGTTTTGTTGCCACCAAATATACAGAGAAAATCTTCTACAGCTCCACTGATTTCACTGCAGTCCCAAATAAGCTACATTCTACATTAGTCTATTTGTCTTATCAGAGTTTACCATTAAAACATTAGCTCCACTTTTCATAATCAGTTAATAATGGAAGTATAGAAATACTTCCTCTAACCACTGCAGCTAGACAAGTGTTTACACTCCTGTCTGACTGTGAAGCCCCTCTGTCCCTGCTCAGTGCTGCCAAGTGCTCTCCGGCAGCGCTCCAGCTGCTTCCCCACTGCACAGCTGGCACAGTGAAAACCCTCTGCTTGCATTTTACCCACTCAAATGGCTGCTATCCCAGGGGATTAGGCTGTTCCTGTGCACAGAGCACACAGGAATTTTTCAAAGACCTGATACCTTCCAAACCACTGAATCCAGTCAGTTATCTAGTCTCCTACTCAAAAGTGCGTTATTGAGACCTGCCATTTGATAGAGCATGCCATAGGAAAACCATAACAAACTGGGAACACTTATTTATTTAAATGGACTAACATATGACAAGACCAGTCTGCACTAATCTGTAACAAAGAGAAATGGACAGCAGTAAAACTAACAAAAAACCCAGGACAGATTAAAAAGGGTTGAAGCAATTTTAGCAGATGTTTACTAAAGGAACACTCAAGGGACAAAAGCAGTGAAGGTAAAAATGCCAAAAATATTTTTTAAAAAGAAATAAATTTTAAAAAGGAAAGCAACACTTTTGGCAAGGAGAGGACAGATAGATGAATGCAATCAGGTTCTGTAGACCTCTGAAGCTAAGACTTTGAGGTATAAAGTAAAGCAGGAATAAAAAGGCTTTATTCTAAAACACACCTAATGCAAATTTCCTTGTTTCACTTGAAGAAAGATGCTGCAGTGTTATATCAGAGAAATCAAAGCTCAGCACCATATGTATGAACCCTCTTTATCTACAAGACTTAAAAGACTTCAAAACTGACTAACTCACATAAAGGTGACATTATCAGCCATTAGACAAAAGCCAGCCTGAGTCCAAGGCATGCAGACTGCTGGGAAAAAACCTTTAGCTGCCATAGAACCTATCATGTAAGGAAATTTCACCTTTAGGTCAGAAAATGTGGACACATGCTTTTCCATTATTTTTCTGAGTAAGAGAAAGGCAAAACAATGAACATAAAGCTTCTTTCCTTCATGAATATATTTAAGAGTCATTCTTCAATGAACACTTTGATATACTATATTCTGAAGCTTAAAGAGATTTAAGTGGATTCAGCAAGCAGAAGGGCCTTGCTGTGGATGCCAAAGAGGTTTTAACCTGCATGAAAACAAATCAGAAAGTCACTGTGGCCACAAAACACAAGCAGCAAAGAAACTGTTCAAATAAAAGGCCCAGAGGTTTTCCACATTCACACATCAAAATTATCACTTTGAACCATTCCCTGGTAGTTAAAAGCTGAGTATGACACACTGCAAACACTTCAACAAAAGGCATTCTAAACACTTTTATAGTTTCTATCATATAATAGAGACCTGAAGAAGAAAAATGCCCTTTTTCCTGACACATAGCCTTTAAAGAAGTCAGCCATTTGCAAAATAAATTTTGACAAACAAAATAACACCCACAAGGTAAAGTATTTGTCTAAATATGCAACCTAAAAGATTTTTATGCAATAGGTAAAAAAGATACTTTTCTTCTAAATTTCCCCAATTTGCTCCACAGACCTTTCTTGAAATAGTTTTTGTATGATATATTATTATGAAAAAACTTTCATTTTTTCATCAATCACACAGCAGGCAGTATTTTAAGAGTGGCCAATATAAAGCTTACTTAATCACGTAATTTCCAGTAGCACTCCTATAATACATCATTTATCCCAGCGGAAATCAGTGTCACTGAATGGTCTACAATAAATTACTTACTCTCTAAGTAAGTACAGGAAAAGAAGAAATTAATATAATGTATTATTTGCTTCCTATCTGTATATAAGGCCCTCATGCACATCCCTGTATTGCACATAGAGGGAAGGATGCAGCGTGGGTACACACCACAAAATAGGGCTACATAAAGGTAAGGCTACATATTTAACAGCCTGCACTTGCCAGTATCATTTATGGTTACACATCTGCCTCTCAGAATAGGGACCACACTACTGTTGAAGTCCCACCACACCACTTTATGTGCTAATAAATCTGAAATAGCACAATGTACTCCCAGCTATTTATAACAAAAAGACATTCTAGGTTTCTTATTTTCATTTCATTCCACACGTACTTAACTATTAATGCTTCATATCAGAGGCATGAACAGGTGGTTCTGAGCAGGAAGCACTAGGGTGGGCTGGAGGAGCAGCATGCATGGAAGCAGCCCACACCTCCTTGAGCAGGGCTGCTCCTCTGTTCCACCACCACCAGCATCATCAGAGCAGCTGTCACAGGCAAATGGTGGCAGAGTTACCCTTCCCAGGCAAAACAGAGATGGGAATGGTTTGTGTAATGATAAATCTATGTGTCTTGCACAGACCCAACCTAAAATGCCAACCTTTCAGCTTTTGTGCTGTACTCAAAGAGCCTTTTGTGGAATACCTGAAGGCCACTGCTCATATTAGTCAAAACAGAGATTAAGATCTCCAAAATATTTGCTCAGACATTCCAGAATCCTGCCCCAGAGTCTACTAAGAGCAACAGGGTCAGTGAAGCAAGTGTTCAGCCAAATGAGTAATGCTTGGAGTCAAGAAAACAGCTGGGCAGGCACAGATGTTATCTAGGTTGCTCTTTAAGACAAACGAAACATTAAGGGCTCTGATTCATACTTTGCAATAATCTCTGTCAGAACACCAGCTACTGGTGCTGAAGATCCAGGTAATGCTACACAGATCAGACAGCAAGGAAAAAATCCAGAACACCCAATTATTTTCAAAGGCACATACACCTTTGATATTAGGCATTTATGTAACAGCTTCTCTGCACCAAAAATAAAGTCAGCACCATTTTTCCCAGAAGCTTAGCCAACTTCCCCTCCAAGGACAAGAACAGGGAATGCTGTCAAACATCGAACCCCACAATTTTCCTTAGTACTGCATTAGCACTTGGCATCCTCATCTAACAGTTCATGGCAACCACAGAGCTTCTGACAAATTCTGGCTATAGAAAAAAGACTGAGGTAAGCTGCAAAACAATTTTTGAATTTCTAGGTAATAATGTGGTTAGATGCATAAGCAGATTATCAATCATGTTACAAATGTGAAAATGCCTTCACTGTACTTGAAAACACTCTATTAAATGTAAACTTCATTTTCTATATGGAGCAGAGCATCAGGGGGAAAGAACCACACCTGAAAGAAACTAAAAATATTTTAACTTCTAGAAGGAATAGTGAAAGGATATTTTTTTCTCTTTCAAGCATTTCCAGACAGCCTGAATTCAGGCCTGCAAATTAGACAACTAAATACTGACATGTTCCTAAAGTAGCTTTTGGGTGACATGAAAATCCCTTAGAAATGGAGACCGCAAAAGGTCCCTGATGACCAAAGATTGTTCTACCCTTCTTCAGAAAAAAGCCAAAAGGACAATCAAGGAACTACAAACTAATCACCCTCACTTAGGTCGTTGGAAAAATTATGGCACAAATCCTCTTGGAGCACATTTCCAGGCACATAAATGGGGTGGTGCCTGGCAACAGACGGCATGGATTTAGCAGGGGTAAATCTTGCCTGAATAACAAAATTGTCATCTCTTCTACAAATTTTGACTGGATTTCTGGATATCAGAGTGATGAACATCACTGACTTTAACTAGGTTTTGACAGTCTCGCACAGCATTCCTTTGTTGAAGTTAAGATGTTACATTCTGGATGGACAGACAACTAGCTGGGCTAAAAAATATTTAGCTAGCTGTGCCAACAGGTTGTACTGTACCTGCAAGCTGGTAACAAATGAGGTACTGCAGGGGTCCCTCTGGGGACATGCCCCGTTTAATACCCCTATCAACAAGCTGGAGGAGATGAGGCAGTGCACTCCCTGCAGCTGGTGGGGTGGGATGTTGGTATCCAGGGCTGCTACCCAGAAAGACCTGCACAGGCTGGAGAAATGTCCTAAGGGAAACTTCATGAAGTTCAACAAGGACACACAAAGTTCAGCATCTGGGAGTAAAAATGCCCCAAATACTGTCCCCTCCTTCCAACACTGTGCATGGGTGCATGGGCCAGATCTGCAGGTACAACCCTGGGGAGGTGGCAGAGAGAAGCTCCACAAGAGCCCCAAGCCCACAGCAGCAGCAGGGGTCAATAGCTGGAACAGGAGCCAGGGAAGTGACCCACCACCTCTGCTCAGCACTCGTCAGACCACATCTACATTACTGAGACCAGTTTGGGGCCCTTCAGTACCAGGCACTGACAAACCCCTGAGTTCAATGGAGAACCTTGGGCTGGGGGCTAGAGAACTTGTCCTGTGAAGTGGATATGACGGTCCAAGGTTTGCTTAGATTGGAGAAAAGACATTTTCAGGAGAATCTAATAGCAGCTCCCCAGTACCCAGTATCTACAAGGAGGTTATGAAAAGACATGTGAACCCTTTATTATCATAAATTCATACTCCCATATATAGTGGGAGTAAAAGAAACAAGAAGCACAAACTTGTTTATGAAAGAGAGGACATAAGGAGAAACTTTTCAACCTTGTTGACTGCCAAGGATTGGAACATGTTACCCAGAGAGGTTGTGCAGTCCCATCATTGGAGGTTTTCAAGATCAATTTGAAAAGGATTTTTCTTCAAGGAAAAATCTCTGAGTAATCTGGTCCAATTTCATAGCTGATCATGCTTTGAGGGGTTGATTGTACAAGAGATTTCCTAAGGTCCCTCTTGACCTGAATTACCATACAGTTCCACAGAATTCTTTCTACTGCTGCAAAGACCATCCCTGCAGTAAAGTGCTTCTGGTAACTCACTGGAAGCTGAAAGGGCATGGTATTGAGTGATGGTGATGCTAACTGGACTACTCAGTCCAATTCATCTACTCATACTTGAAAGATTTCCAAATGAGATTTGGAATCTAACTGAAAGAAAATCTCCACATTTTTTCTTAGTTACTTGAATGTATACAGTTGTCTTGCTTAGAGAATCACAAAGCAGCTCTAATAATCCCTGTTTAGTTAGAATATGACACACAACTTTTTATTTTGCTTTGTAAAAGGTTTCAGTATCTACAAATGAAAGTCTTTGTGAGTCTGGTATCTTTCCTACATAATGAACAGAAACTGGCCAGCTCCCAAACAGACTCACTGCAGAGGCCAGTCAGGGGAAATGAATGCAGGAGAAAGGGAAGATCCCTGCCCATATGTGGAAGTACTGATTCAGAGATGCTCAACACTCAGCATATCAAAAGAAGAAATGTAATATTTGCCTGTTCAAGCTGGAAAAATATTACCTAAAAGAAGTACCTTTAATTTTGGAAGGAAAATTCCCAGCCTATTCAACTCACCATGATGCAATCTTACACAACTAAGAAAGTTTTCATTTCATAGCACACAAATTAGCCAGCTACTACACTTCCTAGAAGAGAAAGAAGCACATAACTTTTGGCCTATGCCCCTAACGATAGGTAATTTTCATTCCCAGAATAGGGTGATGTTTTATGAAAATTTTCCCCAAGGAAAAATCAAGGTGTTGTTGTGTCAGCTTTTTATGCAGCAATTCAGCAGCTGAGCATTTGCATTAATTGAGTATGATACTGGTGATGATTCTCTTCTTCAATCATTGGATATGCTCCATTTCTCCTCCAGATGGTCTTCTCCCAAGTCCACAAAATTGTCTGGGAAGCAGATAACCTTTCATAAAGTGACAGCTATCATAACAGTAACTATAGTTTCCTGACATTTACAGAATATATAACAAAATACTGGGATCCAGTTGTTTTCATTGTGTATTTTGGCATTTTGTTTTGGATTGGGGTTGTTTTTGTTGGTTGGTGGTTGTTGTTGTTGTTGGGGGGGGGGGGGGGGGGGGGGGTTTTTTTTTTTTTTTTTTTTTTTTTTTT
>VZUI01096147.1:0-22104 GCA_013401135.1 Cettia cetti | reverse complement strand
GATAGATAGATAGATAGATAGATAGATAGATAGATAGATAGATAGATAGATAGATAGATAGATAGATAGATAGAGCTGTGATTCTAAGGAAAAGCAAGGAAAATAAAAAGGCTGTTTTCAAGCATGCTTTTCTTGGGAGGTTGAGGTAAAGTGGAACAGTTTTAAGGCTGCTTAAAAATCATAAGCTGGAAATTATTTCAGAGTCATTAAAGGCATCATCTACAGGTTGTAACTAAGTAGCAAGTAATAGTGATAAACTGGAAGGAATAGTTTTAATCCTAATAACTGCTTAGAGGAGTAACTGCAATCTCCAATTACACATAGAGCAATTGCCCCACAGTTGTCATGGCCTATGAGTTGTCAAAGATCTGGAAATCCAGATGGATTTTTTTCTTTCTCCTAAGACAAGGAAATAGGCATCTTAGGGTAGCAGCTGTGAACAGTGAATCCCAACAGAAAACCCGTATGTGGAAGCTGCTACTCCCTTGTATATCTGCTTCCCTTGACAGCATCAGTAAATACATGCAGAGGCTGTAGACACTCTATGGCTCTGCTTTGATAGGCATCTGACACACTAGCAGATACACACTAGCACTGTTTGCATTTGGAAGTGAGTGCCTCCAGGAGCTGAAGATACTAAACACCAGAGCTGCTGACACTTTGTCCCCCCTGCCCTGGCATGTCTGGCTCACCAAGGAAAGCCCAGAGGGTTTATTTTCAAATCTACGGGGTATAGTGATACATGTCAGAAGTAACATAATAAAGGTCCAGGCTACCTGGTAGAATTTCTTCCCTTGTTTCCATGACTTTTGCCAATCAAACTATTAAGCTTCTCTCACATCCTGAAATCATGGTCCCCAACTGTTGCTAGAACCCCAGATTCTCTTTTTGTCGGCATTTTAGGTAGCTGGGAAAGGCATTTGGCTTTTTACTGCACTGGCAACAAGACCAGTGTTTTTAGTTGATACCTTTGTCTGAGTGCTTGAGGTTTTGGTTCAGTGAGAAATGAGATTCTTTGCTTTTGTTTATCAGCTTCTGACTAGGTTTACATAGGGCAGTTCTCCTGGGCAGTCCCATCAGTCCCCAGTCTGCTGTGCAGATGAACCCCTGCCCTTCTCAACCACTCTGCCAAACTCCACATCTCAAATTTGTTAGTACTGGGAGAAAAAATTCCTTATAATCCTTCTTTAATATGAGCACTGACATGATCAAAATTTCTGGCATATGTCTATTAGAGGCTTGTCTTTGTCCCTAAAGATAAAGCCCCTAATCCAAATGAAAGCAGTTTGAAGGAGATAAAATCATGAACAGCATAAGAAATAGCATATTGATAATCTGAGGTGTGTATAGAAAATCCCACAAGAATTCCTAGGTGTTGTCTGTTTAAATACATTTAAATATATTTAAAGTGTGTGTGTGTCCCGAGGAGCCACTAGATGACAGGCACTTTTCTGGGTGCCTATGTGCATGGCCATCTTTAAAAAAAACCTCATAGCCTGTGATCCAAGCTACTGATGAGACTGACATTTGTGAGAGAGGCAAGGATTCATCTCATTCCACCTGAACTTCCTGATCTGGCCTGACCTGAGTTGAGGATGTCACACCTCTCTGCCTGCACAATCTCCTCCAGTCCATTAGTAAACTAGTTTGAAATGTAATGGGAAGGAGGTACAGAGCCAAGAAAATCTTTAACTTGATGATGCTCATCAGTAGGAGTAATTTATTCACACAGGAGCATCCCAAGTGGTAGTGATGTGCTATTTTTTAATAGCAAATTATTTAATACTGAAAGCTATTTATACACATGTTTATAATAAATCCCACTACCAGGGACAGGCATTTGACTTTTTAATAACTTGAAAAAGTTTTCATGATGTGGGGCAACTCACATTCTTTGTGGGCGTCTCTCAGTTTAACAGCTTATAGATTTAAAATTACCTTGGATTATTCCTCCCAGCTGTCAGGACTAGCTTGCAGTTCTGCAAGCAAGACAAGAACTGCACAGTTACTGCAAAAAAAAAGTCACAAACTCCCTCAAAACTATACTACAGGAAGCTTTGGCAAACCCTGATATTTTTCAATGACAACTTACATCTCTAGCACCACTAAAACACAACCCAAAGAATGGATGCACGTATGGGAAATGTGTAAAACTCTTGCCATCACCTTTTTTAGCAGACAGAAAAGTGGTGCCCCACTTTGTGGTTTTGGTAATACCAGTGGCTGGTCAGCAGGTCAACCAGAGTGCTGCTGCTGGGCTCAGCAGCTCTGCACAGCACACTGTGCAGTTTGGGCTCCTGTCCAAAGGCCCCAGGGTTGGGGTTCTCACCCGTACCCACAGCTGGAGGCCTTGGCTTGGCCAATGCCCAATGGGATGCTGGAGCAGCACACACAGAACTGGCAGGGGGCAAATTCCTGGCACTGGAGGAATGAGACTGACAGCAGCTGAACAAGTTTTACTGGTAAAATGGTTCTGAAAGTTGTCCTGGAAAAACCCATTTAAACAGAGGAAGGAAGCTGAGTCCTTGGAGTTGCTCAGCTACTTTTTATTGCTACAGCCTCCTTCACTGGGAGATCTGTCCAAAGTGGTTGAGCTCAAAGTGTACCTTGGCAGGGGCCCAAACACACAGGGTTCATGTTCAGACCTGGCACCTCAGTGTGCCTTCAGAGGACCCAAAGGCCCCCAAGATCCTTTTGCCTCCACAGTGGCCACAGACACCTTTTTCCACGGGCCTTTGTATTTGATCCCTGCTGCTTCAAAGTATTTTAAAACAGCAACCCCTCAGAAAAATTCACTTGCAGCAGTGGGGTTGGAGCATGAAGGTAAGTGAAAAGAGACTGGCTGTTTCATGCTGTCACACACATGCGGAGTATGTAGACTATTCTGGGAGGGTCAAACTTGAGTGCTGCCGAATGTGCACCAGCTTGGGGACCTGCATGGCTGATGGGACTGTTTCAAGGCCGCTTTTGGATCTGGGGAGTGTGCTGGGTTGGTTGAGGTGAGCACCAGGGCACAGTGATAGGATGTCTGAGGGTTCTGTTTATTCTTACCCTAAAAGTACTGACAGTCTCTAAACCCAGTCCTAATGGTGTGGGAACCCCTCTTCTCTGCAGTCAAATTCAAGCTGGTGCCTCATGCCCATGAATGCTGCTCGGTAGGAAGGAAGCCCTGTGGGGGAGGAGTGTCCCATTTCCAAAACCAAATGGCAGCCCCGGTGTTATTTCCTCACAGCTTCAAGTTGGCATGTGAGTAGATAAAAATCCCTCAGCTCACATCCTTCCCAGAAATGCCAGTCAAAACCCAAGCAGCTATTCACCCAAAGTACCAATTTCATAGTTCTGTGTGTGTCTATAATCTATTTACCAGCATTCCTATTTCAGTATGTGCCTGTTAATAAGATTAGTAATTAAAAAGCTTGATAGGAATTGGCAAGCATAGCTCCTCCGCCTTTCCCTCCCCTCCAAGCCAGACTGGCGTGGAGTGTGAGGCACGGTTGGCAGAGTACCTGAGGGAGTGAAGGCAGGAGCTCTGCTGAGACCTCTGCCTGCAAGAAGGCAATGGAGAAATCTCGACCCTTATGGGACAATCCCCTACAGTTTGTTTTCGCCTGCATTTCCTATGCTGTGGGGCTGGGAAATGTGTGGAGGTTTCCATACTTATGTCAGATGTACGGAGGAGGTAAGTGTGGTTTACATTTTCTTGCTTCCCTCAAGGAGGAGTGGGGCAAGCTTTAAGTCCAAAAGTATGTTGTCCATGTTAATGCTCTGTCCACCCAGCAAGGTCCAGGGCAGAGTAGGAGGTCTGGCTTTCTGTACAATCTGTTTTATTGTGGCTTTATTTTATATATTCTTTAGCATTAGGCTTTTACCTGACAGCTGCCCCAATATAGTGGCATTTGTTTCCTATAAGTGCAATGAAGCACTGGGAAAGCCAATGTTTTCTAAAAAAACGGAGGTAGAGTGAGAGATATTGATCCACATAGTATTCATTTGTTATATTTTTGCACCACTGAATCACTCTGAAGGTGTCATAAACTGGTTCATTCCTTGTACATTCACCTATGGGGACTTGGAAAATATGGAGAAGGGGAGATGGTTACACTGATTTTACTTAAAGATCAGATATTTCAAGTACCTGTCATTAATATCTTCTCTTTTATACAAAGCCTTACTTTAGCAGATGATAACTTGGCTGCAAATCTGCCTTGAAGTTGGCTGAAATGCCTTAATCAACAATAGTTCTGCAGCTAAAGCCTCCCAGGAACCTTTGAAAATAAGGAATAAATTGATTTGTCCTCCAAAAATAAATAAACCAACCAAAAAGATCCCCAAAACCCTCTTTGAAAGTTTATCCTCCTCCTGAGTCCAAGGAGGGAAGGAAGGAAGGTAGGTGAAGGAAGATTATATTTGTGGCATACACGAGCCACAGCCGTTCTTCCTTAGAAATCAGAAGTCTCTTAATTAGATTAATTAAAGACCAGTATTAATAATCTCTCTAGTATACAGCTACCACTGTTTTGAAGAATCTTTAGAAACAGGCTCTCTATAAGACAATCAAGTTTTTTACTGCTTCTCATACTTCATCTGTTGCCATAGTTTGGGACCCATCTCAATCTTGCATTAAGGGACATGATGAGTATTTGCCTCATCTGATTCTGGTCTCCTGCCTTTTCTTCCTTTCAGGAAGAAACACTGAGGTGTTAAATGGCTTTCTGCTTTTATGCTTGTTTTGTTGGCTTGTAGCTTACTTCTGAAAGCACTTGTGGTGGTAGGAGTTGGTTCATGCTGCTGTTTGAAAAGCCATCTCAGCACTGAGGCTGCATCAGAGCTATCCTGTGGGATCAGGTCAGAAAAATCCAGATAATATGGTGGGGGAAATGTCAGTAGAAGATAGATGCTGCAGTGGCTGAAGCTTTCTTAGACAGTTCAGATAGCAGAAATGATAAATGTGCTGTAATTTTGTGTGTGTTCCCCTACTGTAAAGACGGAAGTAAACACCTCATATCTGGCACTGAACTCTAGCACAGAGCTTAAAATGTGTTTCTGTGCACAGTCAAACTGCACGTGATCCATTCGCTAGCAGCCTGTCATGGCAGACATCCTGACAGACAGCAAAACTCGGACATTTTGGGGTTTTGTGTCCTTCTTTTACCAGCCATCTGTATTGTAGTCGGTGGTGAAAATTCTCTGAAATGTAACCGAAACTGGAACATTCGGTTAAATAAGCTTCCCTGCTGATTGCAGGGGCTTTGGACTAGATGACCTTTAAAAGGTGCCTTCCAACTCAAACTATTCTATGATTCTATGATGCACCCAAGTATTTTCTGAAAAGCATGTTTTATAAGAATGTTTTTTCCATTATTTTTCTCTTCACCACTTATATTTATGTGGGGAAAGGCAACTCTTTCTACTGTGAAATTAAAACTCCTTGCTTTTCTTAATTGTTTTATTCACTGTCCTCTTAAAGAGGATTCTGTGGCTTTCCAGGGGTTCACAAAACCCGTGCATACAGAACATCATTTCAGGAACTTAAAAGCTGGACATGCCAGGTACTGGGATTACGGAGGGCGCCAGCTTGTTTGGCATGTTCCGTGTAGTAAAGCACAGAGCCAGTCCCTATCCTGCCCAGCGGGGGCAATAGAGCCCTTATCGCTGATGATACTGAGTACTTGTAATCTGAGTATTTGCAGACTTTGTAGCCTGTCATTCTGTTCATCAGCAGTTTCCCTCCTTCTCCTCCTCCTCCTCCTTGCTTTCCTGCAGAGAACATGACCTGAGCAGAGCAGGGGGGGATTCAAACCTTGTAGGTGCATCTCCTCTGTCCCTAGGCAGGCTGGGCCAGGCTCGAACGAGGCTGGGCTGGGTCTGCAGCACGGCTGGCGCACTCAGCCCTGGGCCCTGAGCGCCAGGCAGGAGCCTGGGCAGGGACAAGGGTGCCACTGGCCAAGCCCAGTGCCTTGAGCAGAGCCAGGGCACACTGGCACGTTTTGCCAACTACAGGGATCTGGCCTGGCGACTGTTTTTTGCAGACAGCTGGCACCGAAGGGAGCAACGCCCGGTGTCAATGAGCAGGGAGTTGAGTAGAGCTGCTCTGATTCACAGCTGATAAGGAGCCTGTTTATCGGCTGCCCAGAGTCACTTGTGTGAGACATTTTGGTTCTCCTCTTTGGGAAGAGTAGCACTAGGAGCAAGATCTGTATGCAAACAGGATGCAGAGCAAGGGGCAGGGGCTAAGCCCTGGCACCCCCAGCTGCGGGGGGACTGTGGAGCGAAGAACAATGCCTGAAGGCATTTCTCCTCCTTCCCAGGTGGCACAGTCAATGCCAAACATGTGGCAGTGCTGCTGGCAGAGTGGAAAACCTTTGCAAGGGCCTAATGCTGATTCCCGTGTGGTACATGGCAGAACTCCCTCAGTGGCTGCTGGGGCAGCTCGCACCCCACTGGCACGGAGCGGCTGCGGGAGCTCTTAAACCTCCGACAGCTCCCTTGTGGCATAGGAAGTTATCTAACAGACTAACAAAGGGGTTGTTAATAACAGGAGAGCTGGGAGGTGGGAAATTAATTCCCAGAATAAACCGGATTATTGCTCTGTGTTTATTTCCAGGTCTTTGCCTCAGTGGCTGCATGGAGTTCATTCCTCCAGAGTGCTGCACAGAGCCCATTGCAAGGAATGTTAATGCCACAGATTAAATCCTAAATAAGAGATATTTACGTAAATATTTTGGCTTGCTGTAAAAAGGGAAGCAGGGAAGTCTTCATAAAAATCCAGCTTTTGACTCAGTCAGCAGCTCTTTCTGAAGTGAGCCCCAGGTCGAATACAAGGATTTTATTTTTTTTCCAGCAGAAATTTAACCCAAAGCACATCCTGGTTGCCAGGTGGGAAGGTCCTTTTCCTTTCCTCTCCTCACTGTCAGCTATTCCTGCTGTTCCTCTTCCACAGGAACATCTCTGTGGCTCTCCATGTGGAGGGAAGCAGGGATGAGCAGCCCCATGCAGGAGGAGACCCTATGCCTCTGTCCCAGGGTCTTCTCCCACAGGTGGGGCCCTAAGGGAAAAGCCTTCATTCATTTGCTGGTACTTGTGGGCTCAGCATGGGGATTTGGGAGCATTTTGTTTGGATTTTTGTTTGTTTGGTTTTTTATTTTTAAGCAAGGCCAGACTTAATATGTAACTCAAAACTCTCTGTTTGACACAGACGTTGCTGTTACCTTTTCTTTGAGCACTTTGGCTGTGCAGGAGAGCACCCCACACCGAAGTAAATCTTTCCCTCGTCCTCTTTGTCTCATTATCCTTTACAAGGTTTGGCAGGTGGTTGGTTACCCTTTAACAGCCCAGCCCCCAGCATTGCTCAAACCACCCGGACGCATCTGGGCAGCGCTGCCACACCGCAGTGCCGACCAACACAGTTTAACAGCAGAAACCCCGGCCCTGCCAAGTTGCTGCAGAAAATTCCCTGTGCCCAGGCAGTCAGCGCCCACCAGCCTCTGGGACACTGCCTGAAACGCTGCCTTTGTGAGCTGTCCTTCAGGATTGGGCCGTGCCCTCAGTGCTCAAGGTACCTGCACAGGACCAGGACCCAGACCCAGCCAGCCCCTGGGACACTGGCAGCATGGCTTGAACTCAAATAGGGTAATGTGGTGTTTATCTTGCTGCTGATCTGCTGAAGGCTGACTGTTGGGTTTGTTCTCACAGGTGGCTTTTTGATCCCATACCTTATCATGCTGATTGCTGAGGGGATGCCACTGCTGTACTTGGAGCTGGCCGTGGGGCAGCGTATGCGGCAGGGCAGCATTGGTGCCTGGAAAATAATAAGCCCCTATCTCTGCGGTGTTGGTATGGTCTCAGTTTCCATCTTTATTTTCCAGCATTCAGGGAACGCGGGTGATTTTAAATTGTCTTTCAGAGAAGACACAGGTGGGAACTCAGGTTTTACTGGGTCTCACCAGGCTGAGCAAAACACCTCATGACATGCATTTATCACGTCCCTTGTTGGGCACTGGAGCCAGACCCCAGCTTGTAATGTTGGGTCTGGACTCAGAGGCAGACTGCCAAAATCATGGTGTGAAGGCCAGTGCTAAACTCAGCCCTTGGGGCTGCCTACGCTGGGCTTTGACCCCAGGAGCACCTTCTCAATAAGCTCAACATGAATGATAAAATGGTGCCTTAATTTCCTACTGCTCCGGTCAACCATTTACCAATGTCCACTCTTAGCTACATTTTTATATTATTAAATTATCCTGAAAACACAAACTATCATTAATTTGCATAAACGTACATTTTATTTTTAATGATATATTGAATATTCACTCCCCAGGGCCTAGAGTATCAAATTCAGTTCAGGATAGTCCTGGTGGGAGGAGAAGGCAGTGGCTACTGCAGCAGGGACATGCCCTGTGTGGGGCATGACTGTGCAGGAAAAAAGCTTCTCCAGTGTCAGCCATGGCAGTGCTACTACCACGCCCCACAGATATTACAGAGCCCTGGGCATTTTGGGGTTTTCTGCTGACCAAGTGTTTCCCTCCATACCCACAGGAGTTGCCAGTGTTGTCGTCTCCTTCTTCCTCTCCATGTACTACAATGTGATAAATGCCTGGGCCTTCTGGTACCTCTTCCACTCCTTCCAGGTGTGTGGGCTCCCAACTGCCCAGTTTGGTCCGCCTGTGGCTGTGGAGGGTCATGGTGGCTTTGCATTGGTGTTGGATGTTGTATGGCACCATTGTCAGCTGGGAACGGGGAGGTGGAGGGGTGTCAAAAGCTTCACAAATCCAGGGCTTTGCTGGAGGGAAAAATGAGACAGTGGTGTCCTCCTCCATGGTCTTCCCAGAAGCATTGGCCATTGTCTTCTCCTCAGCATGGAATTCAGGTCAAGGCCAGGCTTGTGATGCTTTGGTCACACGTGCCTTGGTTCTGGGGTGCCATGCATCCTGGGATGGGTCTGCGTGATGGCAGGGGAGAGGTTTGGCCCCAAGGCAGAGGACTGGAGAGTGTCATCCCCAGGGAAGTGGGTTAAAGAGGCTCATCCCTTGGGGAGAGAATCAGTCTGGTCATCCCCAAGGAAGAGGGACAGAGCTGATCTGTCCTTGGGTAGGGGGTTCAGAAAGGGTCATCCCCAGGAGATCAGTCCCTGGGGAGAGGGTCATTCCCAAGGGAGATTGTCAAAAAGTACCATCCCCAGGGGAGAGGGTCATCCCCAGCCCGGGGAGCACCATGCAGAGAGAAGCAAGCCCGGGCAGAACGCCGTCCTTGCCATCATCCTCCCTGTTCCCCGCTGGCACCTCGCTCGGCCTCTCCCTGCCATGCCGACAGCCCGCACTCACTCCGTGCCCCTTCCTGCCAGGACCCCCTGCCATGGGCCACCTGCCCCCTCAACAGCAACCGCACGGGCTACGAGGAGGAGTGTGAGAAGACTTCGTCCACGCAGTACTTCTGGTACCGCCAGACCCTGAACATCTCCCCGTCGCTGGAGGCCAGCGGGAGCGTGCAGTGGGAGCAGGCGCTGTGCCTGACGCTGGCCTGGCTCGTGGTTTACCTCTGCATCCTCCGCGGCACCGCCTCCACCGGCAAGGTGAGAGCGGGACACAGCCCTGCCGGGCCCGGCCGGGACGTGGGGAGGGGAAACGAGCGCTGACGGGCGGTGAGGAAAGGCTGCTGTGCCTTGGCGTCACGGCATCTCCCCCGGAGCACCGAGCTCTGCTGCCTCTGCTGCCCGGCCAAGCTGCAGCTGAAGTAGGATCAATCAAAACACTGAGTGATACTGAAAAAATAATCCAGAGAAGTCCTTTGAACACAGCCAGCTCTCTGCAAAAGCAGTTGTCAGGCTGCTGGCCATGAGGAGAGCCGCCTGCTCCAGCAGAGCCGTGTCAGGAGACGTCAATTCCTAGGTCTTTGCAGGAAAAACAAGACATTTACTGGACTTTTTTTGCTTGCTTTTTATTTACAGCAGGAGTTATGAGGAAGTGGGGAGAAAAACCCCAATGTCCTGGCTGAGCCTGGACTAAGCGGCAAGCTGAGGGCTGTAATCCCCAAATCGTCTTAGCCAAATACAGAAAGCCAAGAGACTGTAAACTAGGAATAACCTCTTAAACTTGCTGCAACTGATTCAATTAAATTTTGATTCAATTTGATGAAATGCAGGTTTGATTTTGACCTTTTATGAGCTCTGCTTGCCTTCCTTGTAGAGCAAATGATGAATGACCTTTGACTGATGAGGTTTTGATAGATAGCTATGAACTGGTGTTACCCCACTAAATGATGCAGAGCTGAGTTTGTGAATGCTGCAAATATCTTAGATTTTTGATTTCCAATCAAAGAGAAGACACTTGGAACAGTAGTGCAGGTCTTCAGTATTATTAAAAACTTGTTTCCCTAAAATGTAAATCTAAAGTTAGATTTGTCTGATAATATTTCTTTCAAGATTAACACAGGATAGAAAACACATTAATGGAAATTATTTATGTAAAGTGAGATTGACATAGCAGATCAGCTTTGTTTTAGGTATTCTTTAGATCAAGGTCTTTACCCTCTTTCCCCAGGTCGTCTATGTGACAGCCTCTTTGCCATACTGTGTTCTCATTATATACCTCATCAGAGGATTAACACTTCATGGAGCTGTGAATGGGCTCGTCTACATGTTCACACCAAAGGTACTGTATTGAATTTTTCAGGAAACTCGGTTACTGAGCATGTAAGTTTTTAAAAGGTCTTGGTCCTCCTTTTTTTAATACTGAATTTTGCAGAAGTAGCATTTGTCTGGCAGCTGGTAACCTTAGCTGGGAATGGCTGGAGGCTGCTATGGTGCCCAAAAGCTGCTTACTTTTTCCTGCAGAAAAAGACCTTCCCATTGGCATGAACTATTACTTTCAGTCAGAGGAGTAACGCTTCCCAAAACCACCCCTGACCTGTAATGAGTGCACAAAGGACCCCATCCTTGCCCTTATCCCCATCCCTGCAGGCTGGAAGGGGCAGTACTGGGCACTTCGTGGAACTTCATGGTCTTGCTCTCTTGTCTGGCTTTTGCAGCTGGAGCAGCTGTCAAACCCCAAGACCTGGATCAGCGCTGCCACACAGATCTTCTTCTCGCTGGGCCTTGGCTTTGGCAGCCTCATCGCCTTTGCCAGCTACAACGAGCCCAGCAACAATTGCCAGAGACACGCCATCATCGTGTCCCTCATCAACAGCACCACCTCCATATTTGCCAGCATTGTCACTTTCTCCATCTATGGCTTCAAGGCCACCTTTAACTATGAGAGCTGCATCAACAAGTAAGAGCCCGGTGTTTCACTGGTTTTCCACTGCAAGCTGTTCCGGGGAAGGAGAGGGGGGAGGTAAATAAATAACAGCACGCAGCACTGCCAGCACTGCCCCAAGACCAGAGCTGATACTGCCCTAATAAAGCTAAAGGAGCTATTCAAAGCGATGAAGCCTGAGATGAAAGGTCAGAGCGCTTTGCCTTTTGACACCTGTGTGCTGCTTCCAGGCACAGGTCTGGTCAAGAGGATGAGTTTGCCTGGGCAAGTCACAGAGGCACTTCCCCTGTGTTCTTGTCTTGGCCCATGCTCCAGGGAGTGTGGAGGATCTGATTAATAAATACATTGATGCTCAGATCCCCCTTTTTAAGGCTAAGCCCTTTAGTTCCAGGAGCTCAGCCTCCTTGGCTGTGATGCTCTCCAAGTGCCCAGCAGCCTGTAGGATTGTGTCCTGTAGCTGCAAGCTTGCGTGCAGTCCCTGGCACAGGGCCCATGGCAGTTACACATTTACTCATGTTTTTAGAGCTTTCAATCTATCTGCTGATCAGAGAGGAAACCAAGCTGCTAGTGCTTGCTTGTTGCCAAAAAACTTTAAAGTTGGTGGGGTGTGGATGTGAGACCGCAGGGCAAAGGGGTAGAGACATCAGCCAGCATTGGCCAGCAACCAAAATACCTGCCTGGGTGCAGCAATGTGGGCGCAGGAGCTGCTCCCTTCAAGGCACAAATGAGCACAAGGTTGCTGGTGTCCCAACACTGAAGTCCTGCTCTCACCCAGGGAGACTGAAGCCCCAGAGCCAGCAAACCATCCCCACAGGGCCAATGGAGAAAAGGGATGACATGTCCTGGGCCTGAAAGACATTAAATTCCTGTAATCCTTCCCAGGGTGATCCTGCTGCTGCTGAATGCTTTTGACCTGGAGGAGGGCTCTCTAACAGCAGACAACCTCAATGAGATGAAAGATTACCTCATGGCCACCTACCCACAGGAGTATGCCCAATTAGCGCCACAGATTAAAAACTGCAGCTTGGAAGCTGAGCTAGACACGGTGAGTTGCCACTTTGTTATGTCTCCTTTGCTCCTACTGAGCTCAGGCAACCCATGTGAGCCCAGGAGCTGCCTGGCAAGGGCCGGGGATCATTTCTACACCTCAGGATGGGGCAGGGGCTTGCTTGCGTCATTACCATCCAGTGTCCCTGCAGCTGGGATAAACTGGGGAAGACCTCTCCTGCCTGTGCTGTGCAAAGCCACACCTCAGGTGTACTTTGTCATGACACAGAGTCACTCTCTTTTGTCTTATGTCCTTTATTGAGCTGAGGAGCTGCCTGTAACTCAGTTTTCTCCCCTTGTCTCCATCAGGCTGTCCAAGGGACAGGGCTGGCATTTATAGTCTATTCAGAAGCGATCAAAAACATGGAGGTGCCCCAGCTGTACTCTGTGCTCTACTTCTTTATGCTGCTGATGCTGGGCATTGGCAGCATGCTGGGGAACACAGCTGCCATCCTCACGCCACTCACCGACAGCAGGGTCATTGCCTCCCGCTTTCCCAAGGAGGTGATCTCAGGTGAGTCCCTGCCAGGCTGCAGCTCAGGCTGCACGGTGAGCGTGTGTGTGTGTGTGTGTGTGTGTGTGTGTGTGTGTGTGTGTGTGTGTGCAGAAGCCGTGGTGTCCCACGCTGGCTGGAGTGCCACTGCACTCTCTGACCCCGGGTGAAGCAGGGAATAGTGAAGGTGCTGCTGGAAGGGTTTTCCTGTCCGTGTGAAATCCTGCCTGTCCTGTGCAGCCCTTTCTCTTGGGAGCTCCCGAAGCACCAGGGCAGTCCTGGTCATGTACTTTCAGGCTTCCCAACACAGCCCAGCTCCTTTAGACTCAGGTGAAACTCAAAGGGAGGGGACAAATGGCAACAGTTGCAGCAAGCAGCTGTTCAGTCACATCGCCAATATCCCACTATGAACCACCTGAGTCCCTGGTCAAAAGAAATAGGTGCTCCTGTCTCGGCATGCAAATCAGTTGTCCTACCTTAAAACCTGTTTTAGCTGGAAGGCCAGCGGCAACAGCAGATGCTGCATGCACATGTGACAAGGCTGTAGCTAAGACTTGGTTGTCTTGACCATGTCTGGGGTGATGTGCTGTGACTCTGTAGGTCTAAGGAGCAGCAGTTTAGCGACAGTCATACATGCAAAGGGGGAAGTGTTTTCCACAGGGAAAAATAAAGTCCTTCTCCTCAGAGAAAGCTGCTCAGCAGAAATCCCACCAGCTTTTTAGACACAAGAAGTGTGGCATTTTCCCTACACAAACTTCCAGATGTAATGGCATGATGCCTGTTTTATCCACACAGGTGTTGTGTGTTTCATAAATTGTATAATTGGCCTGATCTTCACCCTGGAGGCTGGAAATTACTGGTTTGACATCTTCAATGACTACGCAGCCACCCTCTCACTGCTGCTCATCGTGCTGGTGGAAACCATCGCTGTGTGTTACATTTATGGGATAAGGAGGTAAAAGCTGGATTCCTGCTTCTTTTCTAGTGGAACAGCTGGGGGAGCAGCCACAGGCCAAGAATTAAAATACTGCCTTGGGATAAATATTTTTCCTGTGCTATAGGATCCCCTGTCCTGCAGACCCCTTCCAGGACCTTGGCTTAGGGCTGTGAGGGGCCAGGCTGGGCTGGCAACATCTCTGCTGGCAGGGCAATTCTAAGGAGCTGTACACACAGCTCCCTGCTCTTTGTCTTTGGTCTCAGGAGCAACTTCTGCCAAAACTCTGCTCCTCTTACAACAGGAATTCAGCATGAGCACAACAGTGCCAGTAAGTCTGGTATCAAAGGTGGTCACCTTCTGCATTGTTTGCCTCCCAAGTCAATCCTTGTGGGTAAAAGGAAGCTCTGGAATCAGGAGGTTTTGAACAGCAAAAGTGCTTGAAAATTGCTGAAAGGCTTCAGCATTTGCTTTATTAGTCTGCCAGCACAGAGGGTATCCAGGCACACATGTGGGTATTTCCTTCCTGATGCGTTGAAAGCCTCTGAGTGAGATCCACGTCTCCTGTGAGGTTTTAGGTGCCATTCCCAGTGTCAGTACTTCCTCAAAGACAGTCAGGTAACAGCACTGAGAACACTCAGCTCCACGAACACAGCTGTTTACAGCATCATTGCTTCTGTCAGCTGACATCAGCAACAGTCCGAGCTAACACTTCAGGCAGAACTTTCTTGCTGTACCTATTTCTAGCTGCTCTCTGCAACTTGGGATTCTCTTGGAAGCCTCACTGTCTTTTTTGATTTCCCCTTCACCGTGATTCTGGTGAGCCTGCTTTTCAGACTAATAATTCTCTGCTCCTTTGTGGTCAGCTGTAGTCCCCTTTCTCACCTGACATACTCGATTCTGTAGGTGGTTTTTGAAGTAACTAGAACAAGGTATCCATCTGTAGCCAGTCTCAAAAATACGCCTATGATTTTCTTCACAAAAATGTTTGGCTTTCTTTTGAACAGATTTGAGAAAGATCTTTACACCATGATTGGACGCAAGCCAAACTGGTACTGGAAAATTATGTGGGCTTTCGTTAGTCCACTGCTAATTGTAAGCCTATTTATTTTTTACCTCACCGACTATATCCTCACAGGAACATTGCAATACCAAGCATGGGATGCCACACAGGTAAGAGCTTGGGGTTTGGGCTTTTTTTCTGTTTTAAACTTTCCTTAGTTCCTGCAAGGATACAAGCTTCCATCCTAAACATAAAATGGCCTTCTGAAAGCAAGTAGCTGGAGTCAGGGCCATCCCTTCATTTTGTGGAAAGGAAAAACTTAGTGATGATGCAATGATTCTGTAAAATCAGCTAATTTCCCTCTATGATTGTTAATCAATCCTTCACAGAATTAAATTTCATACATGCTGAAGACCCAAATATCATCTGTAAAAATACACTTAAACTCCTCTATTTTCAAAGTGTATTTACTTGGAACAAAATTAGTGATATTTTAGTAGAACTGAGCTGCTGCTGGAAAAAATAGTTTTCATAATTTCTATATATATTATTCTTCATGGCCAGAACACTTTCTTAAGAGTACCAGACTGTGCATTTATCACAGAGCAATCACTACTGGATAAGTAGTTACTGGTTTCATAACCTTTTGTGGAAATGCTTCTGTCATGCAGGAACAAAGCACATAACTGTTTTCATGTCATGGCCAATTTGGGACTCAGAGAGGGCCCGGCCTGTTGACTGGGTGTCAGCATGAGCCCACAGGCTCCAGGAAAGGAACAGAGACCCGACAAAGGTCAGGGCCCAGCCACCTCATTAAGAAACACAAACCAAGCCAAAATCTGCTCTTTACCAAAGCCTGCAGGAGTTTCCCCCAGTCCTGTTGTCAACAGCTCTGCTCTTGTCAGTTTTCAGTGTGTATGGCTGGATAGAGAACACCAAGGGCAGCTGTGGGCTGCCACAGACTGAAAATGCTTCTCAGAGGTCCAGCTTTGCTCCCGGCCCAACTCTGCGACAGATCCCACAGATCCAACACTGCTTTTCTCCCTTGCAGGGGCAGCTGGTGACCAAGGATTACCCAGGCTATGCCCTGGCGGTGATCGGGCTGCTGGTGGCGGCATCCACCATGTGCATACCCCTGGGAGCACTAGTGACTTTTATAAGGAAGAGACTGAAGAGGGAACGAGTTTCAACTGTTGCATGAAAGCTGACAGCTGGATTTGGGAAGACCGTCACAAGTGACTGGGCACTTCTGGAAGACAGCAGCAACCATTATTTGTAGCAGCTATTTATAGAGTTGAGAATGGTGGGTGCTATAATGACCAAAAAGTGCTCTTGGGAGGTTCCACAATGGTTTGGGAAAAAAAGCTCTTCTGTAACAAGATGAAGCTTAAAGTGGCCTCTGTAAAAGAGGTGAGAAGAGCAGCTCACAAAATGCAAGCTAGCACAAATTAACCAGCACATCAGCCCATTACACAACATTAGGTGATTCTTTTCCATTGATGTAGCACTGCCTGTGTGGAAACATGAACAACCAAGCATGTTCCTGCACCAACCTACCAGCAAATAGCCCCAAACCATTCAAGACACTTAAGCTTACTCCTTGTTTGAAATGACATGTGTATTTCATCAACAGGTGAAACTGTTGAAGTCTGGCAATGAGAAAGTGACAACTGCTTTCCGACATGGGAGTACTCAGCAGGATGGCAATGGGAGACAAACATGGCCAATACGGCCTCTTTTACACTTGTGTCCAGCAAAGCAGTGAATATATATATTTATATACACATATATCTATATATATGCACACATATGTGTGAGCTGCACAAGTTCTCCCACCTCCAGAAGTAAGCTTCCAATTCCAGTATGTAACTGTGTACTGTGCTGTACTTTGTATTTTCTAGGGATGTACTTTAAGTACACTAGAAGGTATCTGTGATAAAGCTGCTTTACGAGTCCCACCCAAACAAAAATATGCCATGTAATTAGCTTTGACAAAGTTCATGTCCAGGTATTCTTTAATCATCAGATGTAACAATCCAGCAGTTCCATGGACCTGGTTAATTTCCCTGTGTAAATGTTTTATAAAGAAAGCAACATGTTTAAATTGCAAGCTTCATGTAATAGAAAACATTAAAATTATATCTATGAACTTCAGAAAAGGTCACTCTGAAGAACAATATTAGAGACACTCATGGGACAGGGGGACTTAATACAGTATCTTAACTATGGAACCATTAGAAGATGGCAAGTGCCTTAGAAAAGAGGGATTAATTTCAAACATTGTTCAAGCACAACACGAGTCTCTTGTTCTGGAGCAAAAAGCAAGAGGAATTGTACAGTCTCCAGGGGTGGGTGACAGCGAACCAAGATCCATGTGGTCTACAACAGCCCTAGAAACAGGACACACCTGCATTCCTCCCCAGGCTTTGCTAACAAAGGAAGGACACCTTTTCACATTTTAGTTTATTAAAAATGGATACCATAAACAAGACCTGTACAAAAAATAGCTGAAATTACTCAGAACTTGGTAAGAGTTGCATGATAAGAAGTTATCGTCTTGGGCCTCCTCTTCCTCTTCCACGACCTCGGCCTCTGCCACGGCCTCTTCCACGGCCTCTTCCAGCAACTTGGCAGGTAAAAGAAAAAGGGTAAATCAAGTGAGACCCAGGAATGCTCTCATTTTCATTAAAACATTCTGTATTGAGCATAATCACCACACTGCTTCCTTGTGATAAGACATTAAGTTAGGTATTAAGTCTGTTAATGCTCAGTAGGTTTCAAGCAATGTTTTCATCTTTTGTGTTAGGTCTTCCAGTATACAACTTCCACAGACTACTGTCTGTCCTTGGCTTCACTGCAGAAAACAAGGGCATAAAACAGTTGGCTGCTACCAAATGACCAGGTAATCTGACAGGAAACCAGGATTCCTCTTTTTCCTATGTGTATATACAGTCTACGTTTTTAGAGAGAAATGCAAATTTTGACATGCTATGAGATTCCCAAACCCATCCTTGTCCTAGGCACTAAGTGGAAGGTCAGCATTTTGAAAGGATCCCAGCATCCAACAGCACCTACTGGTCTCAGTGATGCCTCTGCCAATTGCAGATGTGATTCTAAGGCAAAGGTCCTGACTGTGTGCTCCCAGTTTTAATTACTGCTATTTAATTGTAAAGGGAAGACAGAATCATAAGATAGTGCAGAACACAAGCAACTGTTGAATGTCGTACAATCCAGAAGGTGATAATGTGCCTTTGCATCTCTCTCTGCCAAAGAAATGTGACGCACCAGGTTGCAAGGACACTCTGCAAACTTTAGATTATTGCTTCACTTCAAACATGTTTGTGAATGCAGGGCTCAAAAACATACTAAAAATTCTGCAGAAGCCGGTGGCCCTCTAAGAGACAGCCACTGGCACTTACATTCAAGGAGTAGGCTGTGACAATTATTTTGGGACATAGGTTAGAAATGCAGAAAAGACAGAAAGAGCAGAGACACAGGACAAATTTGACATAAGCAAGGTGTCTTTACACTGCTGGCCCTGTAAAATCCATGGAAGCATCAACCCCAGCTGGAGGATGACAGCCTCAGCAGCTGTGCTCACCACGTGCCAGCACGCTTGGACCCGAGGCACATGTGGCACACACATCCCAGCCAGCATCCTGCCCTTTCCTGACCACTTGCCGAGGACAGATCTGAAGCCCGAGAGTATTTATGGATTAAGGCAAAGCAGAGCACAGCTTTGGTCTGAGAGCAGTTCTGCACACTGCGGATGCAGGGAGCATCAAACGGCAGTAACTGGAGCTATCACAGCTGCTTTCCCCAAAGCTGACACCAAGTAGGGATGTTCTTATTCACCCCACGCCCTGAGGTTCAGGAAAAAAAGCAATCCAACCACACTAATTTCTCTGTGTGGTCAGATTGTTTTTAATGAACTTGAGAGGAGCAAAGCACCTTCTGGAGCTTTATCCTTACTCCCCCATCAAGGCAGCAGCCGCAGTGCTTGCACTTGGTGCTGCACACCCGTTCTTCGTCAATGCAGAACACCCTGCACACTCACATACTTCAGCTGGAGATGCACTCACTGGAATACAGCCTCAATTCCCTGAGGTTCTCAAGTCTCTCAAATTCAGAGGTACCATTTTTATCCCTCACCAAATTTCAGTGAACCATTCAGCACCATTCAAGATACTGTCCTGTACTTATCTGTGTGAAGCTCCCCATACAAACTAGGAAAACAGACATCTGGAGAAGAGGAAGTATGAATCTCTTCAGGTGCCACCTTCAGACTCAGACAGGTTAAGACTTGCTCAAGCTGATAAACATTTACATTTTTAAAAACAGACGCATGAAAAGCCGTAATACAACTTCATGTGAACGAAGCTTTGCAGATGCCAAGGAGGTGGGCAAGGCAGACAGAGCCAGTGCCGTGTCAATCCCTCAGAGATGAAGGAATTCGATGCCAAATGCAGATGTTCAGACACTCGAATCAGACATCTTCAGACCCCCAGTACTAAAACGCACACAAAGGCAGAACAAACACAGACTAGGAAAGCACAAACTCACCTGCTTCTCTCTTCTTGGATTTCACTTTTGGTTCAACATCCACTAGCAAAGTATCCAGAGGCAAACTGTCCGGCAGGATGAAGTAGCGGATGTTGTTCCCTCGAATACTCAGAGTCTCCAGCTGAACGGGCTCTCTGTTCTTCAGTGTCATTTTTACTGCTTTGAGATGCGTGTTCATGCTGACATCCACTCCTGAAACAGCACAAGCCTGATTTCAGGGATGAGGTCTCGTTACCTGTTCTTAAGTACGCACATGAAGTGAGATTTATCCTGTTCATAACATCTGCTTCTACCACTCATGAATTACTTCAGTCTGTCACAGAATGAAACGACATCTCTTTCTTCTCTTGAATTATGCCAGTTACCATGAGGGGCCTTTTGCTCCTCATGGTTAAAGATCTTTATCCAGGTCCTGGCAATAGCTGCTTTGTAAATGGTTAAAGTAACTCCTCTGAACAACAAATACACTACTGCTTATTACAGAAGGCTAATACTAATCTTTAGTCCTTTAAAAAGAAGTAAAACAAACCTTGGAGGAGGAAAAATAACCTGGATCATTTCCTTTTTTTGTAAGCCTTAGGAAAATCCAACCACAAAAGCAACATTTACCTTCTGATAAAATACATTCAACACCAGAATGAATTTTCTATGCAAGTACATAAAATACCCCACTGCAAGGAACAACCACTGTGGTTACAATCTCTGAGAACAGCCAGTACACAAGAATTGTATGGAATCAGTACTGTGCATGCTATGCTGTGTTATGCATAATCCCAACCTGGAAACAACATCTCAGCTGGATGCATGTACTATGTAACATCTGTGAGAAGCAATAAAACAACCCCCAGGTGTTTTTATTTTGCACATCCAGAGCTTTAGGTGGGATTTGATCTCCAGCTATGAAGATCAAAGTGAGTTTATTTTTCTGTCCTCTCCCCCTCCCTCTAGATTTTACACAGCTCCACCCGACCCAGTCCCTTGGTTGGTGTGAGGAGCATTACACAAAACCTGCCCCTTTATCCCTGCTCCTGCCCTGGCACTGGGAGGAAGAGGAGACTGTGCAATGTTTTTACAGATTCTTAGCAGAAAATGAGAGAGGCTTTGCTCAACAATTAAGCCTGAAGGAGCAGGGAGGTCAGGAGCCCAGCAGCGTTTGCTTCCCACCTGGCTGGGCTCAGCAGAGTGTGCTGCAATTGGGCACCAAGGTGGCTCACTCAGCTCTAATCAAAGCTGATGGACCTGACTGCAAAATAATGCCGGTTATGAGCTCTGCCAAATCCCCACAGATTGCTACTGGCCAAAAAAGCACCTCAGCAATCCTCTGGAATAAAATTCAAACTTAACAAGAGTTGTATCTTTTTTTTTTCCTCAAGAGTGACTAGGTAGAAGAACTTCTGAAAGCTGCCTGGGGCTGAGTTTGGGAATGGAGATGCAGCAGCTTCCTCAGCTCAGCCACCAGGATTTGCCCCATTAAACACAGGGAGCTCCACCTACACCGTATCTGCTGTCTCTACACAGAGCTCACAGAACACTCTCACGGCAACCTCCCTGGCTGAGGTTATGAAAGCAAACAAAACAGCCCGCACGTGTTTTAAACTGAGAACCACGTAATGAACCCTGCACAATGCCCCGAAATTTTCAGCTCAGTGATACAAAGAAGCACCTGGTAATCAGGAACTCCCAGGAACCCACAGGACAGACCTGTGGCAGCTGCACGGGAGCAGATTCTCTTGGCCAGGATTCCTCTTTGCCCGGTATCTCACACCCAGCTCCGCGTTTTCAAACCTGCCTCTCATGAAATCAAACATACGCAAATATGCATTTCCATCTAGATGTGCCTTAGCAAAAAACGAGCTCAACCGAAATAATTAACTTTATTTTTTACATCAGAACCTTTAAAACAAAGAAATCTCTGACCACAGATGGACTCACCCACTACTACACATCAAAGATAATCCGTGACTTACTGAAATTCCCAAGTACTTTCGTGGTTGCCTACGGAGAGCTGGCTGGTTACAGCTCCCCACTGTTCCCAGCAACCCCCGACAATATCCGGACACTTTTGCAACACAAACACACCCCGCGCTTGCACACAAAGATATGAATTATAAAGCCCATCTCCTGCGTTTTCCTGTGCCGGTCCCCGCAAGAGGGAGCACAGGACAAAAAAACTCAATTCAAGCCGTGGCTGCCAATTGTCTGCCGAAAAGCAACGGGGAATATTTTGCTGCATCCTCCCATCCTGCCGTACCTGTGATCGTTCCATGCACCTGCGTCCCATTCTTCAGCTCAATGGTCACAGTCTCATGGCTCAGCTTCATTAGAAACCTGGGAATTAAAAATGTGTTTAAAAAAACCCAACCCCGTTCACTTTCACATAAAGCCGTACGTGCTCGACAGGCAGCACCAAGCAGTTCCGCATCCTGAGCTCCCGCAGACGGCGCTCACGGATTCTGCTGGGGATGTTCAGTGGCACACTCCACGGCCACCGGGAGCTGGGACGCTTGAGAGACACACTGCCGGATCCAGCATCTACTTCCAGGCGAAACGGCCATTATTGTACAAGGAAGGAACCATTTTAAAAATCGTTACAATCCCGGGAAGGCAACGCTAAACCAGTCCGGGGGGTTTCCCTCCAAAAAGGGGGAGGGGGGCTTTGCCGAGCGACTCGCGCAGGCCCCGGGGCGGGAGCGCGGCCCGGCCCATGCCAAGGCCGCTCCCGCCGGGCCCATCCCGGGCCGCTCCCGTTCCCGCCCGCGGAGCGGCCCTGAGCGCGCGGACTGGCCCGGAGCTGCCGCCGCGGCCGAGCGCGGGCAAT
>VZUI01096142.1:0-15354 GCA_013401135.1 Cettia cetti | reverse complement strand
ACAAGAGTACTAGAGGCTGCTACATGTAGCCTTTTGTCTGTGATTAATCTTACTTTAGTTCCTTTTTTTTTTCTTTTTTTTTTTGTTTTTTTTTTTTTTTGTTTTTTTTTTTTTTTTTTGTGGTGGAACCTTACAGCTAGGACTTTTCCATTGATTTATATGAGATTTAGTAGGTTCCAACAAGCCATTTAGATGGAAGATAAATTTGATAGCGATCTTAATGCAAAATGTTCTTCATAAAAATACTTTCCATGTTGGAAAGTAAATTTTCTAATATTAGGAAACGCCCTGTTCAAGATTGATTGTGTTTATTATACCACAGATTTCCTTCAGTTAATCATGCAAAGCACATAATAGATAATGCTGTCTTAGGGACAGCTTTTATG
This sequence comes from Cettia cetti, assembly GCA_013401135.1. Classification (NCBI taxonomy): domain Eukaryota; kingdom Metazoa; phylum Chordata; class Aves; order Passeriformes; family Sylviidae; genus Cettia; species Cettia cetti. The sequence continues at coordinate 14,968 of VZUI01096142.1, read as the reverse complement.
TCTGTTGTTGACTACAGTGTGGGGCTCTAGGTGTTCTTATTTCATGATATTTGAGCTGTTATTAGAAAAAAAAATCATTTGTTTTTCCTAAGGGCTTTTATCAGGCATTGATTACTGGAGTGTCTTCTTTGGTTTCTGATGAGATAGTTTTATTTGACAATACCTTGTATGCCAAAGGAGTGTCTTTGTCTCTCCTTCAAAGCAGTGAAACTGAGGAAAAAAGTTGGGAGTGGGGAGAGAAGACACTATTACAACATTAAAAAACATGTCAAAGCCCCTGACAATTGTTCCACCATATTCCTGCCCACTAAGACCTTGGTATTAGCTACCTGCTCTAATCACACAGAGAAGGACATGTTTTCTGGGACATCTTTTGAAATACACACAAAGGAGAGTTTTCACATGAAATATCCACTGGGTGGCAGAAGTAGATCAGAAAAAACTATACTCAAACACAGGAGGGACATACAAATCTAGCCAGTGAACTATTTTGTAGTAGCACTATATCAATCTGACACCTGAGCTGGATGTGTTTGAGAATAACATTTTATGAGAGAATATATTAGAGGGGATTTTTTTACTCTCTTCCCCTTTCTCTATGTAAGAAGAAGTAGATTTCTGGATGTGCACATTCTCATCCTTTCTTTCTTTTTTCCTCACCAACTACAGGGACAGCATTTTCAGAGCAGAAGAGGGCCTGGACTGCCCTGCCTTATGATCCTTTTCTTTCCACCCCTTTTGATGGAAGATGCTGTGGCTGCAGCTGGAGGCTCCTGTTCTGCTCCCTCCCTGAGCAAAACCTGCTGCTTTGGAAAAATTACAGAGGGAGATGTCTTAAACTCTCTCTACTCTGGTGTTGCCATAGCTAAAAGCAATTCTTAGTATTGATACAATGAAGATCCCTTCCAAAGGTACTTGTGCCCAGGTGATCCAGGTCCTTGAGCCAATCACTTTTACCAGTAGCTCTCCTTTTGTCTGACCTGGGTTTGTAACTCAAACCTGATTTTCCAGTTTAAGAGAGGAGCTGAACCCATTGTAAAATAGTGGGCAGCTAGTTAAGAGATATAGAGGGAAGCTGATCAATTTAATAGCAATTAACAACCCCACCCCACTGTGGTTAGTACCTGACAAGCTTTAAGTGAGCACAGTGAAAGTTAAGGTAAAGGGGCAGGAGTTACGGACCAGTTGAATTGGAAAGTAATTAAGAACCAAGAGGTAAGCTTTATCCTTGAACATTTTAATGATAAAACTAAATTTAAAACACAGTCTACATGTTTCTGTCATATGTAATTCTGTTAGAAGCAAATCTCACATTGTGATCCAGCACGCTTCCCATGGGAGTGTGTGTGCCCTGTTGTGGTAAATGAACATCCTTTATCTGTCCACTGGAATGCCCCCAAATCCTAAGTGACCTAAGAGATCCTCAATATAATGCTTTATAAGAATATAATATAAGGATTTGTAAGAATATAGTATTTTGGTTCACCTCCTGTTTTGTTTTGGTGTTTTGTAGTTTGTGGTTTTTTAATTTTTTTTTTAATGCATTCTCTGCAATGTCCATGAGAAGGAAATGTAACTAGTGTTGTCATTGTATAGGATGTTTTTCAGAGAATTTGGCCTTGTCAGCAGAATTTTTCTTTTACATCTGTCTGCCCTCCAAACACCCCTGCTTCAAACTCACTCTATTCCCCCTTCTCTGCTCTTTGTGGAGCTCCTGCTTTCTTGCACTGCCTGGGCAGGAGAATGGTGCAGTAACCGGCATGGTTAGTATACTCCACGAATACTTTTGCTCTATTAAATTCAGGGCTCAAGAACGTCTTTACTATGTGTTTTATTCTTGTGAGGCTGTGAGACTGTGGCTCTTAGAAAGCCGTGCTGCCTGGCAGGTGGGCAGAGCACGTGGTGGGACAGGTTGAGCTCAGCATCAGGAGGATTATGTCTAACTGCATGTAGGGCCATTGACCTGGAATGCTTTTAATTTGCAAGGGTAGTTCCCAATAGTGTATTTCTAGCATTCTTTCTTTAGAGGACCATGAATGCCAAGTTGTAATAACTAAAATGAGGCCAGCTATATCAGGCCCAAGCTATTTGACAGCACACTTTGCAATCTCTGGAATGAATTGGATGAAAGAAACTTGAATCTTGTTCTGGCATGACCTATTCCCTTTTAAAAACTAATTATGGCAGTATTATTCCACGTTGAACTCTACTGTTATATGAACACAACATTATAACAATTCGCATTTTTTTTTCTGGCCCACATGGTAGTGATTTTTAGATAAATCTGCTTATAGCTATATTTGCTATAATATATCTTTATATTATGTCTAATTTTTGAGTAAAAATATGAAGATATGATTCCACTGCACATGCATAGTTTGCTACAAAAAATTATGTATTCTATAAAAGTCTACAAACTTCTACACAAGTTTTATTGGTATTTGAAAATCAGTAGAAATTTCTAAACAAAAGTTAGCATTCTGTAAACAGATGTCATACATAGCATACAAATGATGTGTTTGCTGTTTTGAGTTTTTCTCTGAATAGCAACAATCCTGGTGCACAGCAGCAGGAGTGGTGGGGGAAAGAAGGATGTTCTCCAATAGTCTGTATATTTTTTATGCCAGATGTAAGAAAGTTAGTCTGTTGGGCACACTCACTGAAGAATTGCATATTATTCAGGTCCAAATTTACAGTCAGAAAAAAATTCTTCCAGCTAGGCTCAGTTCTGGGAGTTGTGGCATTGTGAAATCACAGTATTGTTAAAAAAAAAGAAATCTAAATATTTCTTGGATATAACTTAGAAAATTCGAAGTTTTGAAATCTTAATGGAAATTGTAATGTTATTAAAACATCTCAGAAAACTAACCCTAATCAGGACTTGTCAATATTTAATTTTGATGATGTGAAAAATGCTCAGCATTTGATTGAAGAAAAAGGAGCATACCAATTTCACAGCCTTAAAAATAAAGAAAAAGCCCCTGAACATATTAAAGATACAAGAAGAGAGCTCTGGTATTGTGGTTTGGTTAGTTTTGTGGGTTTTTTTTAGTTCTAAACATATAGCTGAGGTTACTTGGAATGCTCTACTGTATTTAAATAACACACAGTGAATTATTATTATTTTTTACCCTTGCTTTCTCTATAAGGTAAATTAAATCTAAGACACTCTATGCTCAGCTACTGGGGTGGAAATATTTTCATTCATGGAACACATAGGATAATCTTTATTATCCTCTGTACTATTTTTTCTTTTTTTTATCCCCTTACTATTTAAACAAACAGCAGAAACTTAAGGCAGTTTAGTTAAACTTACATTGTCATTAATTTATACAAAAATTGTACTGAGTACTCATGGGCTACTGCTATCAGCCCAGAAGAAATGATGTGCTTAGGCACATTGTATGATGTTGACATGAGCTTTGGACATGCAGTGGCTTACAGAACTGCTTCTATTAACTGGAGTGTATACATTTTCCAAGGAAACACTCCAGATTTTCCGAATAAAAGATGCTGAGTGGAAGGACATACTGGGATTGGAGCAAAAAGCCAGGGTGTGGGAAATGTTAACTCACAGAGCAGTTGAGTAATGCCAGCTGGTCCCTGTTCCATTCCCCACTGACCTTTCTGTAAATGAACCCTGGCATGACTCACGCTGCAGTCCCACCTCCACACCTTGTCTGCCCTCCCTCCCTTTGGGGCAGCTGAGAGCTGGCAATGGCAGTCACCCTCATTTGGCTCATTCATAACAGTAGGCTTGGGGTTTTTTCAGCTCCTATGCTTAACATCCCTTTCTTTTTTCTTGGGTTAAGGTAGAATTCAGCACAATGTGATGTAAAACTGCACCTTTTCAAAAAGAAGTTAATTTTTGCTTTTCTTCTGTAAGGTTCCTCCTAAGACTTCTTTTTAAAATTTTCTTCAACTGAGTATTGTCTCCTTTTAATTATTTGATGGTAGTTTAATATGGTACATATATTACCAAGGAAAATTAGCTCAGTATCACACAACATGTGATCTACCATCTTTTTCTCATATGTCAAAGGCCAATAAACAGTGATGACTACAAGAATATTATCAATTTTTTTCTGAAGGAAAGTATTAGTCTTGCTTCACTTCCTACGTTTCCAGAAATCAAGTTCCCAAAGACACTGGGATCAGATTTTATGTCAGAGGCACAATTTTATTGCACCAGTTTATTGCTGAACCTTGTGTAATAACAGAATGGACTTGATTATACTTTGAGCAGTAGCACTTGAAACTACAGAACTGGAAAGAAAATTCATGCCTGTTTTCTGAGCCAGTCAGGATCCAGCAGACTTGAAAAGGAGTCAGAAAATCTTTGAGCTGTTTCAGTGAGCCATTGGGGAGCAAGGCAAGCCTTGCATCACAGAGGCATCATGCCATTTCAGGAGCCTATAGCTCCTCAAATGCAATTCCATTTCATGTCCTCCTTTCTGAATTTTCCCCCTATCTTTCCTTCATGTTTTCCTTGTTTTTCTGGCTCTATCTCATATTTTAGCTCTTGAAATGGAAGGGGGAATAATCCATTTACTTAGTGGCAATTTGTATGTGTTAGGCAGACTGAAAGGGAAAAATTGTTACTTCTGGAGGTGCCAGAAGTCTGATATCCTGGAGGTTTTTAAAAACACCCACTGAATCTTAGGCTTGCCATGAGAATTTCTGATTAACTTAAGTTTATAACACTCTTTCACAAAAATCTCCATTATCTATTTTTAATTATATCATTATCCCCCTGTTTCATGTACTTTTGACAGCTGTCTTTATTAAATTATGTTAAGTGAATGGTTGACAGATTGTTAAGAGTAGAAGTATTCAGTATAAAATTAACTTCCAGTGCCTGTTTCTTGGAGTTAGCAAAAGGAGTCTAATAAAAACTGTGTGCTTAAATATGAAGTATTAGAATAATGGAATATGAATAAAAAGCCCATGTTTCTGTTCTAAAATCTTCTACTATAACTTAATGCAAATATTGAATAATCCCAGAACTCAAAATCATGAATTGTATTTTATTTACTCTAAATTTATAGGTGCATATGAATTTTCAGTAGCAAGTATACAAAAAATATTTTAATTTGATTGACTGTAGAATATGATGGAAGTACTTTTCACAGACTTCTATTATACTTTAGGAATTATAAAGCTCTTATATAAAAAGCTAGAACATGAACCAGGCAGTTTACTTAAACAGCATTGTTATGCTGTTTAACACTGTTTTCTCACTTGCTTATAATTTACATGTTTTTGAAAAATAACTGAACAAAGGCAAAACCAGGAAAATAAAACACACAGAAGAGAAGGGATGTCCTCAAAGAACCAAATGATGGAGTGGGAGGAAAGAAAGATGAACTTTGGTTTAAACATCTATAGGGAAAAGGATCCCCCTTTCTGAAATCCTAGCCCTAAGGAAACCCATTGCAGTTCTATCACTGATTTTCATCCATGTAAATTCTATCTCTACATCAAGAATAAATTTCTAGTATTGACTAGGCTATAGTACAGGTGCAGTATTCTGTGATGTCTGACTTTGCCGTAACTCACTTTGGCTTCTGTATCTTTAATGACAGTGGTACATAGGTCGTGACAAAAACTTAAATATTATGAATTCTTAATTAACATGATGAAAAAGTTGCTCTTGAAATGCAAACAGGAATTATTTGTTTGATATTTGCAAAGGGACATGGAAAATTAGGGAACTGAAAAAATATTGAAGATGATCTTCTTTGAAGTGAAAAGTGAATAAGATAATAGTGGGAATAACACAAAAGAAGAAAATATTTTAAAAACATTGACAAATAAAGTTGATAAGATATTGCCTCCATAAAATGGGACTTCTTCATTTTTTTTGATACCTTTAAGAGTAAATTAGGGAAACACCTGGAAGATGGGGACTATGACTTAATGATAATTTTTCCTCTGCTTATGATTCATTGATTTCCATGCCTTCAGCTTACCTTAAATTATCATTGTTTTTAGGTATTGAGAGTAATGGTTGACTTTTTTACTGACTTTCACTAACTGTTTTAATAATTAGCAGAAATTTATTTTTCAAACTGATTTTTTTTTTCTGATACGTTTAGGAATCTCTGTGGCATGTATCTGATGTGTGTCATGGGACACGTGCAGCCACGGTCATCTGCACAGTCAGGTTCAGCATTTGATTACAGGCTTAGCCTCTGGTTGGACTCAGACTGATGGGATCTAGACTAAAATTGTTTGAATGTTTCCACTTGCTTTCTGGACTTTAAAGGAGGCAGATCACCACTGCTCAGGTAGCACATCTGATTTGGTCAGCCTTGTCCAGTGTTCCTGAAAATCCACTTTACAAAGTGTCATTCTTAGAAGTCATCCCAAGTTAGGGGTGAAATTATTCTCTCTAGATCTGCAGCCAAATTAAAATAACTAACCACTGTTCACTTTCCATCATTGTGGTGTTATTTGGATGCATATTTAGGCATCTTGTGAATTCACAAATATCCTAGCTGACACTCTGAATTCTGTGCTCCATGTATCTGTTAGTTCTCTATTCAGTAAGTAAATTTATGATAAAAATGGGGGATCACCATAATAATCAAATTCATGAACTTTTGTAGTTCTCTAATTTTTGGTTTTCAACTGTTTTTGTTCTGTGTCAGTTGAGCTTGACGATTTTGTTTTTTTCAAAGAACATACTTACTAGAAAAGTCTGACTTATCAAAGGTATATGGCAAGTAGCTGGAATGAGTTGGACATGGCATAATTTAGAAGGAATTCCCTTCTTCAGGATTAATCTTTTGACTATTTCTCAGTCTAGTAGAGTAGCTCATATTTTCTGCTCTCTAAAAAAGTAGTATGTACCCTCACTGTGCCCTCCTTACATATATAGAAACTTTCCATTATTTTAGTCTCCATGTTTTTGGACACAAGGCTCCAGCCCCCCATCACTGACTTTTTTTTCTGAGGAAAACTGTGTGATCCTTTGTAAATGAGCATTATTTCTCACAAATTTAAACCCTGGCTCTTAAAAAGATTTGGAGTACTTTCCACTTCCAGCAGATGTTCCACCCATGTTTAATGGGAACAGATGAAGTCATTTAAGGATGTGAGGATGTTTTTTGATCCTTGGAACTTGGGTTATACTCTTCGCAAACATCTGAAATATCCCTGGTGCATTCAGGAGTCTAAATGGAATTCTGCATCACTAAAGCAACCCACAGGTTATCATAACAGATGTTTTTATTTCCCATTCCATGTCTGTATGATAATTCAACTTGAAGGATAACCATATATTCAATAAGTTAAAACTATGAATATATTCTGTTCCTTATTTTTTTTCCCAAAGTATCTCTTGTACAATAAGGTGGATGATCTTGATCTTTTTTGTGAATGAAGACTTTTGTAAGCAGAAATCTTTATGTACCTTCACGTCTTTATTAGATGTTTGATACAGTTATAAATGTGGAAGATGGTGGTGATCACTGCTTCAGGCCATCCTCTAACATGAAATACAATTTCTTTTTAATTACTATGTGATATGCTAGAAGATCCAGTGGAAGAGGGGCTACTTTGTTCCAGCAATATTACATGAGTTATACTTCACTGTTGCTTCTCATCAGATGTCCCCACCTCTACATTATACTTGGAGGAGACAAGAAACAAAGTAATCACTCTGTTAATTTCCTTTCACTGTTTTCTATAGACATTTCTGTTGAGTTGGTTCCTAGATTTTTTTTTTTTTTTTTATTCTGGTGCTGCTTTTGGGTTCTATCTTTTTAAGAAGCTCTGAAATACCAACCGTGTTGTACACTGTCCTCATGATGCCTTTTCCTTTAGCTTCACTCACTTCTGGTCATTCCTTTTCCTTGGAGCTCAATCCTTCATCTAGCTTGACTCTAAATTCTGCAAAAGAGCAGTCCCAGTTTCAAAGAGTGGTATGTAATCTTACAGATGTACTTGCATGTTGATTTATTATCTTTCTAATTCTCTTATGAGCTCTTGCTCAGAATGACAGCAACAACAGAATGTTCTCCTGTCACCCTGCATGCAAGGCCATTGCTTCAGGTGGTCACGCTTTTTTCTACTGACATTGAACACTTGAGTATTATCCTGAAACTCCCTTACTCTATTAGAGTCCTGAGGAGTCCCATGACTTTGATCAAATCCATTACCAAAACATCTTGATTAGAAACCTTAATACTGTAACAGCACAAAACAATTTACTGTGAAATAAAGCATGGAAAGCAAGCTGTACTTCTCTTTTGTCTGCACTGGCAGAAGATTAATATTTGGCACAATTTCTTCAACTCAACCGCCTGACCACTTCTGTTGTGTGGATCAGTAACCAGGGCAACAGCTCTGCCACTTCCAAGCCATGGATAGCTGGAGAGAAGTGCTACAGGAAACCCACCAGCTCCAAGGTTGACCAGTTACTTCTAAAAACTGCTGCTGGCTCTCCAAAACCCCCAGAATTTCTTTTCCTGTAAGGTGGCAATCCTCAGCATAGGTTGCTCTACTGTCTGATGCCTCTGAAGTCTACAGCACCTCTACCACATGGGTTGGAGCCAGCTAAGAAATATTTTCTCACTTAGCTGGCCAGTGACATTTTTATGAAACTTCTGCACCTTGAAGTTCTTCAGTATTTTCTGTTTACATTGACAATCCCTCAGGTATTGCCTCTGGGAAAGAAAATTCTTCCATGAAATTTCCATGCAGTTTCTGCTCATTACTTGCTACTCTTGATAATTGTTTTTGCACTGTATTCTCTTTCTTCATCAGGAACCATATATAAAATGACTTTTCCACTCAGGCTTCAAAGTTCATCTCTTGAGCAGACCCTTGCAGGAACTTCCCAGTCAGCTGATGTCTTCCTGTGCATCTGGTCTTCTGTTGACAGTAACAATAGCAAGCTAGGCAATTATTAAATTTACAGCCTTTCTATATTCAGAATCATCTGTTAGTGAAGAGCAAAAATGATATTTAAACAGAATTCTAATGTACATTACTACCTAAAGGCTGTTTACTGTCTCAGTTCTTGAATCTGCTAGATTAAAAATCCAAGGTTTACCTGTTTCTGTTTTGTGCAGAAGTCACCAGCCATAACTGTTGGAAACAGTTGGCAGGGCAGTATTTTCAGGCAGGACTGGATTTTCATCTTGTTCCTGTTATATCCAAAGCAACAGCAGTGAAACCACTGATAAAATTAAGTACTTCTCCATAGAGGTGCTTCCCAGAATAATTATTACATAACTCACAAGGTCAAAATCAGATTTTTGGAGCTGCATGTTATCAAGCTGTTGTAAGATAATGATCTCATCACAGAAAAAGTTTTGAGTGTTAGCCAGTGCAAATATATTTAAAACAACTTTTGTCTACAGCACTTCTAAATTCAGTTCTGAGCTGATCAATATGGATTATATTAATTCACAAGAGAAGAAAATAGCTCATGATGTGGTTTACAAGATACCTTAGTTACAGGACAGCTGTTGAATTAGCAAGTTCCCACACACAAGAGTACTAGAGGCTGCTACATGTAGCCTTTTGTCTGTGATTAATCTTACTTTAGTTCCTTTTTTTTTCTTTTTTTTTTCTTTCTTTCTCAGAGTGATTTTATCCAGGTGAACTTTCTGTATAATCCAACTAAATGAAAATGATATAGTGGGATTCTGTATCTTGAGTCATGCTCAGTGTGGTACACTGAAAATCATAGAATAGTTTGAATTGGAATGGACCTGAATCATCTTGCTCCAACCCTCCTTCCATGGGCAGAGACACCTTCCATCACACTGGGTCACTCAGAACTCCATCCAATCTGGCCTGGAACCCTTCCAGGAATGGGGCATCCACAACTTCTCTGGGCAACCTGTTCCCATGTCTTACTATCCTCACACTGTAGTATTTCTTCCTAATATCAAAACCTATATCTAACCTAGTGTCTAGCCTGCCCTCTATTAGATTAAGGTTTAAAAGAAGTGCCTATTGAACTAGTATAGCATTGTGCAGTGAAAAAATGCTAATTTTTGTGGGTTTTGTGGTTTTCTGTTTTTTGTTTTTTTTTTTTTTTTTTTTTGAATGGATTACAGAAACCTGTAACATTTCTGTAAAATCTTACAAGACAAGAAATGTCTATTTTACAAGTTTAGAAGATTCTGTGCTTTTTAAATACTCTTGTCTTCTGTGTTAATATCTAGTAACAAAAATCAAATGCACTACCCCTTTTAAAAAGACCTACTTCATTCATGAGAGCTATTGACATTATGTAATTTCATTCCAGATTTGTATAAAGACCTAGCTTAAATGTTCATGGAGTACTCTCTGCTCTCTCTCTCTGCTCTGTTTTACACAGAGACAGGGTTCCAAAAGTGGACAGCCAATTTAAGTGTTTGTATCACTAGCCTGGAGTGCCTACATTAGCATTAGCATGAATAAACTGTAAAGAGCTGTCACCTAAACTGTGGAAATACAGCTTTTGAATCATGCTTTTTTTAAGCAATGGCTTAAATGACAGGGATTGTGGAAACTTCTGTTTTGCAAATCCTGGGCTCCAGCTGCTATTTTCCAGTTGTTTCTTCTCATGCATTAGCTCTAGTTTCTCTTTTACCAGCCCCAGTCCTTGCTCACCATAACAATGCAGAATTCATTTCAGAATCTTGACTATGCCACTATGGTAAACCAAAGTATGTTTATTGGAGAAGTGATGGAAAATATAAAAACATTGGTTTGCCATAAGATTGTTGCATTTCTGTTCCTAAAGATAAAACCTGCTCTTGTGGAGATGGTTTAAGAATGTGATGTGGTTGCTGACAGCATAATTAAGTAAACATCTTGCATTCCTAGTTTTCTAAAGCATAAATTCTAAGTGGTGTCATTACTATAGAACCTGTATTTATTAGCATTTCCTACTGAGTGGGTGCATCTGCCCCCTTCATGTGCTGTTGCTTTTATATTAAATCTGGATTTGCTGATTAATTTGCTGGTGATTCTTTAAGCAAGCTTAAAACACTCATTTGTGGCACCTTTGTAAAGATTGACATTGTCTAGAATGCAAACTCATTAGGGTGTCACCCTGGTGTCCTAAACATAACCTAATCTCTTACTAACTTTTGCCATTCACAGGCAAGCATGATTATCAGAACTGTAAGTACACTTTACTTATGGGACATCTGCTGAGGTGTACAGAAGTATTGCTATTTACCAAACTGGGCTCGATCCCATGAGAATTATCTGTCTTACAATGGTGTATGTTGAGCTGGCTCAGCGTCTACATTTATCTCTGAATTTACTTGTTCCTGGCTGACTTCTTACTATTTAGTGGCTGATCGTAGGGGTGGATAATGGTAAAAATAGGCACAGAATTTCACTGGCAGGCCAGACAAACCTGAGAACTAGAAACTATGTTTGAAGCTATCAAAAAGTATTTTTGATCTTGAAGCACAGAATATTTAGAGTTGGAAGGAATCCACATGGATTATCAAATCCCTCTCTTAAGCAAATAGCCCATACTGGGATTGAACCTGAAACCTTGGCATTATTAGCATCATCCTCTCATCAACTGAGCTAATTTCAGGGTCATAGATAAGGAATATATATCAATGTAGCTGTCTACAATACACAGAAATGTCACCATTTTGCATGTGATTACTTGTGACAAATACAGAAGTGAATGTTACTCAAATTACATTATGAAGATGCTGGCTCATGACCAGTCTTTAATGCTCCTCTACTCCATCTGCTCCACACTGAGGGACACAGGAGAGGGCCCTGTGTTGCAGCTGTGAGGGGAAAAAAGGAGAATTTGTGGCTGGTTAATTTGGGCTTGGGAGAATTGATCTTCACATGGTTTCTCCAGTCCTGAGTCATGCTACCTCCATGACTCTCATCCTCAGGATGAAGCCCTGGAAACACTATCCCCAGTGTCCAAAAACTATATCCACACCAATATGCACACCATGGAATTCTTCTCAGTAAAGCTACTTTTGACTAAAGTACTTCTGAGTACTTGTGCACTACTTGAGCATGCAAGTCATTACAGGAGCAGGCCTACATAACAATGAAATGTTTATTAATGCACATTTTATATTTTTCAAACTTTTCCATTGACACAGCACAACTATGTTCCTGTCTAGTCTATCCTTTAAAACTTCTCTGAGGAAAAGAAAATGGAAAAATTAAAATTCTTCCTGGCCAAGGAAGAACAAGGGCTACAGAATGTGATGCCTGTTTCAGGAGGAGGAAAATAGACATAGAGGAATAGGTGTATAGGTTTTGAAAGTTATTTTTCTAAATCCCAGTCAGTAAAACTTGAATCTTCAATATATTTAGGTAATATCAGTGTACCTCCTGAGAGTTTCCACAAGGAAACAATTTTCTGTCTACATAGCCTTGGCTAATGCAACTTGTTTGTAAAATAACCAGAAACTTAATTTGAAACCACAGAATCCTGAGACAAAGAAAGGCATCAAGAACTTTCACAGTGTGGGAGGAGGATGACACAATTTTTGATTGCCTGAAGCTAGATAGGAATGTAGTGGAGACCTCAAAGTGACTAATTTGGATGCAATTTGTGCTTAGATTTTAGGTTGCCATTTCAATTTTTGCATGCCCTCATTGGGCACCATACTGTTTTATGCTTTACATAAGAACATTTTTTCCCTTCTTCAGGCTCATTATTTAGGAAATAACATTAAATGCTATTGACAAGTAAACTGCTAAAAAATCACCATTTTAGTAATTTAATAGTAGGAAAATTTAAATGGGTGGATAAACATGGTGGCAACACATGTTCACGTGTCCACATCCATTTTGAACATCATCTCTTCTACCACGAGCAGGATAGTGGCTAACAAGACTTGTATCCCCCTTTTTTTGCTGTAAATTAAACAAACAAATTTTTAGTGAAGCCTGGAAGATCACTGGTAGATTTAAGTCACAAGACCATTTCTTTATTACTGCAATTTTCCAGACTTGACTGTAGATTTGGTTAGAGGCAAAGTTTATGCATATAGTGTTATAATACCTCTGAAGTCATTTGTAGGAGATAGATTGGTTAGAGTATCATCAAAGTTTGTAAAAGGTCACAATACATTGGCCATGAATGGTGGGGAATTTTTCATGCTATAAACAGAAATATCTTTGTTGTATAAACAATGGCCCAGAGGTGCTACACTTCAAAAACTATTGGTTCTGTCAGATTTAAACCCTCCCAGAGTTGACATTTGCTATTATGTATTCTGCCTATGGTATAGTTATTAAGATTTTTCATGAACTTTAGCTAAAATAGTTATTATCTACTCTATGGCAGTTCATTTGCAGAATTTCTTAAACATCTCTCTTTTAGAGGCTCTTCTTTCAAATTGGAAAAAAAATTACAGAAAATACACATATGTGCATGTCTTCAGACAGATATATATATATATATATACACACACGTGTATATATATGAACAAATTCACTAACTGCATCATCATAAAGTGAGCTATACATTTGTTCACGGCTGAGCTGCTCAGTTTCTCAAACGTGGTCAGAGGGAGGATGGGAAACTATCAAAGATGTTCCTTTCAGATGTCCCCAAATAGTGCCTTTCTGGGATAATTTAGAAAGAAAAGCATCTTTTGATTCTTTGCTGTGTTGGGGAAGGCAGACAACAGTGGGGTTGGTTTTTAAAATTTCTGTCTTATTCACTCTTAACTGAAAGGCAAAACCCCTTTCTGTCAAGCATGGAGGTGTTTGCCTAATCTTGGTGTGTAAGTGGGCAACACAGACACCTCCTGCCTTGTTCATTCACAAAAATCTGCTGCTCTTCAGCAATCCTCGGAAGAGGCTACCTGTTGGAGCATATTGGGGCTGCATTTGAACCAGACCTGTCTCCTGGCTGAATGAACTTTGCAAGCACAAGTTTTTACACAGGCATGGGTATAAGGCAAGCAAAAAACATCTGAGGGAAGAGAGTGAATGAGGTCTCTTACTACAAAATAGATTAATTGGTCATGGGTACTGGAGTGTCCACAGTACAAATAACCCATGATGTCTTGGAAAAGCATCAAGGTAACAAGCTGACCCCAGACTCTGAAAATGGCAGTGGCAGAGGGGTTAAGGGCCTTGAGTATGAGAGCAAGGAGCCACTGCTGGCATCCATAAGCCACACTGGTTTCTAAGGTAGGTGTCCTTTATTCACAGAGAACTAGGGAAGCATTGCTCCCCTTTGCACCTATCAGCCTCTGACCCCTGTTAGCCAGGCACCCAAAACTGATCAAAACTAACATTTTTGTGTTATTTACTTAATGCTGGTCTCCATATGCATTCTTTCACAGAAGGGCAAGGCCTGTGTGACAGCTCTGATGTTTCTCAGAGAGCTTTCATGAATGTGTAGGGGCAGCCTTGAGGAGCATCAATCACCTAGGTACAACCTGTAAATAAATAATTAGGCAATGGCCCCAGAGGTCTTAAATACAGCTTCACCTGGGCCAGACAGGCTTACACACCTCTTTCAAGTGTGGGGATTCTTGAAGTTTTTGTGAAGGTGGTGAGGGACACCAGCTCCAGCTTTTAGTAAAACCTCCTTACACATAAATGGCATATGCATATTGTCTGGTCATCCAGTTACTAAACACAAAGTATTCCCACTAGTCTGTCTCCTGGACACAGCAATCTCTGAGGCCAGGACTCAAAAGCCATTCTGACCCTTCACTTGGAGAAGAAATGATGGGCAGGAGTATATCACCAAACTACTTCAAACCCCTGGCCTGTCCCTCTGGTATCCAACAGCTTGCTGATATACCGATGCAGCCCGGGGTCAGGATGCTGTTGCAGACCGGGGAAAGCCTGTCCGAGCCGGGAAGGCGGGGGCGGCACTCGTGGGGCAGGGGCGCACGGGAGGCGCGGCGGGGAGCAGCGGGCGGCGGTCCCGGCCGTGTCCCGAGCTGGCCCCGGGCCAGGCAGGGCCGTGCCAGGGCGCGGGGCCGGCGGGGGCGGCGAT